>JAJOOR010008585.1:0-41872 GCA_036250505.1 Solanum acaule | reverse complement strand
TAAAATTCGGGTTAGACCCATTTCCCACTCAATTTGACTCCCTGAATAAGAATATGAAGTCGAATTTCCGAAATCATGCACGGATTTTGAGATATATGGAAATTACAATTATAAGTGTTTCCGAAGCACATTTTCGGGCATTTTTGGGGTCGTTTCATCATGAAATCAAGCGTGTTCTTATGAAGCTTATGTATATGTTTAAGGATGCTTTGAGAGTGAAGTATCAATGATGTTGCTATTGTTGTGTTGTTGAAAGGATTTCTCATATACACATGTAAGTATGAATTGTGAAAGGTTTTCTCACATAATAAGGGTTCTTAGAGTGAGAGGTCTTCTCACCTAAAACGAACCAATGATAAGAAGCTATGATAATGTTGAGGCAAGAAGTGATTACCCATGCTCTCTAATTAGAATGACAAGAGGCGATTATTCATGTCATATGATATAAGGACAAGAGGCAATTACCCATGTTCCTTTATGAGCTAAGTTGAATATGACTAAGAACTAGTCCGTGGAAGTTAAGCTTAGTACCGAATGGACAAGTGGCGATTACTCGTGTCCCATAAACTATGTGCCAATATAGAATTGTCTAGATAGACATTAGCTAGTGGATCCACGTAAGCTAGAAGTTCAAGGTCCTTTCTTTGGCAAGTAGGACAACCATTTTCGGTGTGGGAGACACCGGATTCCATGTTGATAGCTCATATGGTCTTATATGTCGGTTAAGGCTACTTCTCACAAGCAAGTTATGATGAACTAAGGTTACTTCAAGAAAGTATCAAACATATGTTTTTGGATGATGTTCATTTGGATTGATCATGTTTTAGGACTTATGCTTCCTAACATTCAAGATTTATGTTTTAGCTTGATCATTGCATGCTCATGAAAATATCCCATTTTAACATGAACTATATATTTTTATGCATGGCTATCATACTTGGTACATATTTTGTACTAACGCATACTCTTGCCTACATTTCCCCAAATGTAGGGTCTGACAGTCAAGGTTCCCAGTTTTGTGGCTAGAGGTTACTCTGAGAGATTTCGAGCTTTGGTGAGTCCTCATGCTTCGAGGACCGGACTTTCTTTGTTTTCGGTCTTTCCTTATTTTTAGTTTTGGATATGATATATAGGCTAGGCCCTATTTCATTCTTATGTACTAGATGGCTAATGAGATGATGTTTAGATTTTCGCTTTGGATCCTATACGCCATGTTACGCCTAGGGGTGACCTTGGGTCATGACAGTTGTAATAAATTAAGTCGTAAGAATAAATTAAAAAAATATGTAATTGATCAATGATAATGAAGAAATTAAGAAGAAAAATTATTTTGAGCTCCGACGCGATTGGTTGCTAATGTCACAAAAAATGAACATGAACTCTGAGACTGTTAAAGCTTAACAACTTCACGTATACAAATATTTTAGTACAATGCTTATGAATGAATAGAATTTATAAATTGTCCTTCATGAAGAAGGCAAGTCTATTTATAGCAAAATATTAATGGATAAAATCCGAAAATCATACCCTCACAAAGTCTACTAATTTGTCATTATTATCATTAAGTAACGATTGATGGGGATATTGAAATCTCGTGCAATGACCGAATCCTGAAATACTTCTAATTTGATTTAAATCTTGTATCCGATGCCATGTCTCTGAAATTGGACGAGATCTTTTCATAATCGATCATCGACAACAACACGTAGAATCTTCTGCGAACGAAGTCGTTTTCCACCGCCTTTTTAATGCAACTTTTGCTAACTGATGCTCAAATTGAACTATTTTTCATGTATCATCTTTTGATTTATCCATTCTTTCAGTTCAAATTTTAAAATACAAAATTTTCATTTTTTGAGTACTTATCGAGTTGTGATGGAAAAATGGTAAGGTCTAAATTCTTGACAAGATATTAAACAAGAAAAAAAATTCTGACATTTCTTGAAGTGATGCATATCCTTACGCTTTAACGTTATGGACGCGTGACTTTTTGTGATTGGTCCTTTACTGCGGGCGACTACCAAGGTAACAATGATTTCTCCTTTTTCAAAACCCATTTAATTATTTGTTTCACTTCTCTTACTTATCTTGCTCATATTTCTTTTTCAAATTGTTTGTCCTTTCTATAAAACTTTTCCATTCGCATAGGATATTTACAAAAAAAAACACTATTTTATTATTTTTATCACACCTACATATTTAATTTACCATGTGAATGATTTTTTCATCAAATTTAAATGTGGTATCTATCGATCATAAAAGGTTAATATCATCGCCTATATCTATTAACGATAATTTTATGCTCTAAAAGATCCAATTAAGTTCATAAAGAAATTAAACAAGAAGGAAAATATCAACGAACTCATAGTCAAATTGATTTGTCAAACAAATATAATTTCGACAAAGATTATTAGTTTTAAAGTACTTTGGAAAAAAAAATTAGTGATCGTGACATACTAGTCAATACTCCTCTATGATCCAATTTGTTCATCTTTCCACTGTCAGGGATGATTGCAAGTAAAAGAAAGTTGTTCAAATTTACAGTATTGATAAAATTGAGAAAATGACTTTTAAGAAAATGAACCACATATGCGTTTATGCATACCCTTTCAGTCTTAGATTTAAATCGATTTTTGATTTGATCATGCTCAAATTTTGTCAATGTTATAAAATTATTTTTGTCCAGGTTGATCTATTAATGTAGAGGGTGATTAGATTCCTTCGACATTTAACTAAGAAAGCAAAGGTGAATTTAATTATTGCTTATTCGATTGTGTTATACTCTCCGAGATTCTTTTAAAGTGAAGTCGTCAACTTAATCTACCGAGGGGCAAATGTCACTATCTCCAATTTAGACAATGATCATGATTAGGAATAAATAAAAAGGCTCGTAAGTGTTCCTACTTCTAACATCACTCCTAAAATCAACAATCTTTTTTAAAAACATGAAATTTCACACGCAAGTTATTATCGAAAATAATTTTTCATTTTTTTAAGTGCTCATTCGACCAATTTTTTTTCTTTTCAATTATTCACTAGACCCCTCTTATGATCTCAGATTTATCAGCTTGAGTTCAAGTGATTAAATGTTTCAAAAGCAGAACAATAAATTTGGAAAGGATTTTTCAAGAATAAGTTAGAGATTGAAGATAAGAAAATGTACTTAAAGCAACAAAATACATTATAGATAAATATAAAAAAAATTCATAGCTAAACACTTTAGTTAATATGTTTTTTACGTAGCATTTGTAGTAAGATGTAGTGTGTCAAAAAGTAAGCTACAAACTTTACATGATCTATGCTTAAAAATTTACACTTATAGCTATATTTTTTTTAAAAAAAATTGTAACTAGAACAAAAGCAAGTTTCTGCCACAAAAAATATACTTATAGATTATAACGAGTTATTTTATTTTTGTGATACGATAAATAAAATTTGTAGCTATCTTTTTATAGTAGTAATAAGGTGTTATATTGTTACAAAAGATTCAATTTATTTGCCACATAATTAAAAATGGTGTGGCTAATTATATAACTTATCTTGTGACAACAATACTCATATTTAGGTATGAATTAAAAAACTCATAACTATAACATAAAATATTTGTCAGAAATATTTTTGTATTGTAGCTAAGAATTCATATCATAGCCAAGAAATATATAATACTATTGCTTAAAAAAATTATTTGCTACAAAAGTAAAATGTTTAGCTATGTTCTTTCTACGTGGCAATTATAGAAGTATATGTATAACTATAAATTCAAATTTTCATATCTAAAATTTCACACTTCATATGAGATATAAATTGTAGCTACAAAGTTCTTTATTTCTATGAAGATATGTATACATATTATCATTTGTGTGTCAATTACGTATGCTTTGCTACAAATTTCTAAAAAATTATAGCTACAAATTTCATATAATGTAGCTAAAATTTGACATGAAATTGATGAAAAATTGTATGAATATCTTGAATTTTGTAATAAATATAATACATTAAAAAATACTTAATACAAATTTAACAATGTCATCTAAAATAATGAAACATCTGTAACACCTCAGACTTTAGAATGGTTAAAATGACCTAACGAGCAACTCCACAAGCCTAAAACAAGTCAAGGATCTTTCACGAGACCCTAAACATTCCATTTAGGACACCACTGAATGTTTATGGCAACTAGATTGGCTGTTTAGGGCTGCCGGGACTCAAGGTCACCTGGACGGCTCCCTACGCGGCTAGTATATGGTTGTACGACCTATTTAGGTGAGTTCGCCCAGTCCTTTAGGGAATTCCAAGGAGGCGGTCTCTTGGACAGTTCCATAAACGGTCAGTGGTGCCTTTAAAGGACCGCCTAGCCTTCCTTTTTAAGTCACCATGTATAAGCTAGGGTCATTTTAGTCTTTCCCCTATATGTTTACCACCTAAACTATGTTGTTTTAACCCCTATTTCGAGACCTATATAAGTGAATTAAGTCCTAAAACTATCCATTATAAATCATTCACCTAAATCATAATTTCCCTCCAAGTTCATCCCCAAAATTTTCTCTCTAAAGCTAAGGAAGAAGGATTTCACTTTAAGAACTCCAATTCACCATAGATTGTGGGCATTGATTACTAAGGTATGTTAGCCTTCACCTATGCAATCCTTTCCTCCATAGGGTTCCTAAAATCTCTAGTTTTACAAAGTTAGATTCTCAATTCAAAGTTAGGGTTTTATTCAATCTTTATGAGGTTCTTTTCAATTATGATTCAATTACTTGTTTCTTATATTCTAATTCATGAATTCAAAGTATTTACATGATTTTGAGTTGAATTCATATGAACCCACGTATGATCCATGATGTTTAGACTATGAACACATGATGAAGCTTGTGAACTATGAAAGATGAATTTATGAAGATATCATGTTTTTATGAAGTTGATGTAAATGATTTGAGGATGTTTTGAGAGTAAGTATCAATTGTTGTGAAAGGTTTTCTCACATTATAATAAGAACATGATTGTGAAGCTTTTCGCACAAAAGGATTCATAAAGTTGAAAGGTTTTCTCATGTAAGTTGAATCAAGATTAGGGAGCTATTCTAAATGAACTTTAGATCGAATTGGTTGCTTAACTATGTCTTTCCATGAATGATATGATGAATATTTTAATGACTATTCCGTGGGATTTATACTTAGCACTCAAAGGATACTGAGATAGGGGCTCTCCCGTTAGTAAAGATCAAGTATCTAGTAACAATTTTCTTATTCCATAACTATGTGTTGATGAACCCACAAATTGAACTCATTTAGGACTATATTTGGATAAAATTAGTGTCCTCAAATGCATATTTTATCGCAATATTTGATGAAAACCATTAAGTTTCAGGTATTTGGAGTTTGAGGGAAAGCATGGACACTACTTAACAAAAAGGAACAAAGGCAGCTGAAAGAACGAAGAAATGAAGATCTGAGAATCGCCGAACCCGTTCGTCGAGTAGCCAAAAGGTCTTATCCTCGCCTTTTGTTCCAGTGTGCTGAACCCTGAAGGAAGGGATCAAATCGGCGATGAAAATGAGCAGTCGGCGTGTCGCCGAGTAGTTCTGCGAAGCAGTACTATGTCGCCCAATGATTCAAAACACGATGATGCTAAAGGATAGAGCAAGACGGCAATGAAACCCACCAAAGGGTGGATCACTGAGTTGATCGGTGATCTCGACTAACGGCACCGAATGATCCGCTGCAGCATAGATTTTTGAAAACTATAAATACTCGTTGAGAGTTGCAGCTTAATATCATATTTTTAATATAGAATTTTTAACATAGACTTTTGAGTTCTAAGTTTGGAGAGGGTTTTGAAGAACTTGAAGATTCAAAGGGTTTCAACTCCAATAATTTGGACTTTGGTCTTGTGGATTCTTCACTCTTAGCTTGTTTTGAGACTTAAATCTTCATACCCATTTGAATGCAAACTCATATTGATATAAATTTCTATCTCTTTTACATGTCTAGCTAAAACCCCAATTCTTGGGGTGTGATTTTGTGAATATGGGTTAGATTATCTATTGGGTCTTGCTTGTTGATGATTTCTTTGTTGTTTAGATGTGATTTCGTTTAGTAGTTGTGGTGGAACTTAATGAAATTGTAGTTGCAAATACGATTACACCTTTGTGTTTTCGGCTTGCTCGAGAGAGAGGTCGTAAAACTAAGACTACTAAATTCATGGCCGATGGGATTGGGTCGACATGAGGTTTAGCTCGAGAGAGTGAACCCTAGTCCTTCTCCCACACACTCAGCTCAAAAGAGTGAGTGGGCTAAGGTGGAGGTTGTTCTTCATGCGGCAAGTGGGTGTTCGAGAGGAACCCATTTGATTCGGGGTAAGTTACTCGAGAGAGAATTTACCCCCACTATAGTCTAGCCTAGTCACAAATATTCAACAGATTTATTATCAAAAGCATGTACCCAATAGTTTAGTTTATCCCGTATTCCTATCACATCCCAAGAACCCCATCTCCTTGATTAGTACTCTTTGCATTTTTATTGTTTTTGTTTACTTGTGACAAACCCCCATTGTTAATTGACGCTTGCATCACCCCTTAGATTTAACATGTTTATATATGAAAATGTTTCTAGCTATGACTAATTAGAACTAAATTTTATTTTTCTATTAATTCTCAAGCCCGTTGATGAGTCCACAAATTGGACTCATTTAGGGCTATATTTTAATAGAAATTGTGTCCTCAAATGCTTAGTTTGTCTCAATATCTGATGAAAACCTTTAAGTTTCAAGTATTTGAAGTTTGAAGGAAAGCATTGACACTACTTCGCAAAAAGGAACGAAAAGGCTAAAAAGAACAAGAAAATGAATGTCTGAGGATCGCCGAGTTCACTTGGCGAATCCCGAAGGGTCTCACTTCGCCTTTTGTTCCAGTATGCTGAGCCTTGAAGGAAAGGATCAAGTCGGAGGAAAAATGGAGCAGTCGGCATATCGCCGAGGAGTTTCGCGAAGAAGTACTATGTCGCCCAATGACCCAGAGCACAACGATGCCAAAGGATGGTGCAAGACTGTGAGGAACTACACAGAAGGGCGAATCACCGAGTTGATCGATGATTCCGACTAATGTCGCTGAATGATCTGTTGCAGCACATATTCTTGAAAACTATAAATACTCGTTGAGTATCACAATTTGTAGTATCAAATTTTTTGATAGAGAACAATATAATTTTAGAACTTTTTATTTTTACTCTCAAGTTTGTAAGGGTTTGAAGACTTGAAGAAAAAAAGGGTTTCATCTCTTCCAATTTGGAAGTGGGTCTCTTCGATTCTTCTTTCTTTGCTCAAATCAAGACTTATTTCTCTATACCCATTTGATTTCAACATTATTGAAGGTATAAATTTCTATCTCTTGATGTGTGGCTAAAAACCCCATTCTTGGGGTGTGATTTAACAAATATGTGTTGATATTATTGTTGGGTCTTGCTTGTTGATAGGTTAGATGTATTTTAATGGTGATTTCACCTAATGGTTGTGGTTTAATTTAATGGGTTTGTAGTTGCAAATACAAAGCCACCCATGTGTTTTTGGCTTGCCCAAGAGGGAGGTAGTGAAACCAAGACCACTAGACTGATGGCCTAAGGAGTGGGTCGATATGAGGTTCAGCCCGAGAGGGTGAACCCTAGTCCCATATCCTAACACTCAGCTCGAGAGAGTGAGTGGGGTAAGGCGTAGGCTGGCCTTCATGCGTCAATGGGTGTCTGAGAGGAACGCATTTGAAACGGGGTAAGTTGCCCGAGAGGGAACTTATTTCCATCTAAAGCTTAGCCTAGTCACTATTATCTTGCAAATTTCCTATCGAAAGCATGTACCCAACTATTTATCTCAACTTGTATTGCGGTCATACCCCAAGAACTCTTCCCCATACTTGATTTTCTTGTTATTTTTGTTATTTTAGCTATACTTGTGACAAAACCCCCAAATTATTAATTGACATTTTTGTGTCCCCCTCTTTAATTTACAATGTTTTTAATCGTTAATATCTTTAGCTATGACTAGTTAGAACTAAATTTTATTTTTCTATTAATTCTCAAAACCGCTCCATTGGGACACGACCCCAACCCTTGGTTGGGTTACTATACTATTGCACGATTCGTAGACACTCGTACTGGAAGTTGTGTCGTTGATTACGCAATTTAAAACATCACCCACTCCCTTGGGACTCGACCCCAACCCTTGGTTAGGTTACTTTACTATTGTACGATCATAGACATTTGCATTGGAAGTTGTGTCTTAATTACGCAAACATCAAAATGGCACCGCTGCCGAGGAGTGGTGTTATTTGAGAATTTGTAGTTAAGTAAAACTTTTGTTCTTCTTAGTTGTAGTTCACTTACTTAATTTTTAGTTTTGTTTTGTGTTGCTTGTTTGTGTATTAAAGCAAAAAAAATGGATATGAAGGATCATTATGGTTATCAAACAGATCACCCCTTCTTGAAATTGTTGAACCTTAGGGACAACCTCCTAACGTTCAAACAAGTATGGGAAGAAACCCTTCAAGAAATGTGGCTGAAGTTTCAGGCAGTGTTGCGCCATGCCCTACTCATGGGATGACCGACAAGGTGCTATTAGAAAGCTTCTATCGGGGTCTTGGACCCAATAATAGAAGTAATATTGATCAACTTTTCGTGGGTGGTATGCTACACCAGCCCTATGAAGTCGTAGCCGAACTCCTAGATGGCATGGTTGAAGCTAACAAGGAGACCAAAAAAAAAAACAATAGTGGGATGAAATGCTAGCTCAGTTGGATTTTTTTATCCAAAAGAGTCATTGAGTTGGAAGCACAGGCCTTGAAAAATGACAACCATTTCACCCTTCGAGAGTGTACAAAGGGGAAGAAGAATGAGGGCGTACAAGATGACAAATTCCTCTCACTCATTCAACAAAGAATCAAAGAACAAGACAAAATGTTGAATGAGATGAAAGAGAACATCGACATGCTAAATCAAGCAACAACCTCTAACTCCATGACAAATCAGCTACAAGATGCCCAGATAAATCAGTTAATATCAAGTCGTTATCCACCATTTGCCGAGGACTCGCCTAGTTACACCATGGCCAATTCTGAGGATGAGGACTAGATGTTAACTTGCGTCGTGGCACGACGTTAACTAAGGCGTTATTTGGGAGGCAACCCAAAACCCTAATTATTGTTTTAAGTTTGTTTTTTAAAAAAATTGTGTGTTGGTTGTGCAGGCTAAAGTGTGGCAAGTGTTAGGAAAGGATGAGTTTAGCGAACAAAAAGCTTCATTTGACGATTCGCCGAAGATGTCGGTGACCCAATCCAGTCCGTCGTTGAACTCAAGGCAACTTTAAGCTAGAACCTATAAAACTCGGCGAGCCCAAGAAATTATTGGTGAATCGCCAACTTGTCCAGCGATCCTAATACTTACCACTGTTTGGATTCCCAACATTGACTGGGAGTTCTATAAAACTCGGCGAGGTAAGTGAAGATTCGGCGCATTGCCAAATGATTTGGCGATCATGACTAATGTCGTCGAATAAGCGAAAACTAGATGGTATTTAAAATCAAAGGTTTAAATTGCTTAAACTCCTTAAAGCTCCCTCATTGTTCATTCTTCAAACTTACACATGCACCTCTACTTTTATATCTCTACGTCTATATTGTATGTTGGTTGGTTGATTTGTGCTCGAAATTGGATTACCTTGTCGCCTAGCGTTTCAATCGTTTCGTAGTCAACACAAAAGGTTGGTTTTCTATGCCCCGAATTTATTTTATAAAAATTTATGCTCAATTGCAATCGCAAGATCTTGTTGAAAGTATTCTGACCCTGCCGGATAGGATTAGATTGTTTACACACATGCTTAAATTTGACAATTTTACTCGAGTAGTTGTGACTGTTGAATTCCAGTGATTGTATGTCTTAATCTGGATTAAAATTCCAAGGGTTGTGTTTGGGTGCTATGAGTCACACCTTGATGGTACTAGTGCATACTTTGATTTTGTCTTCAGGAGTCACAGGGTTGAATTCGGGAAAGTGGGTCGAAAGCAGGCACGTTGGGTCATTTGGTGAGCTGGGTCGAGCTTGCTGAACCACTGGTGGTTCGCTTACAATCCCCGTCTTGCCTTTAATTAAATGCTAAATGTGATGTTGAATTCTGTAATTTTCAGCGAGAAGCATGATGTCACCGAACACATTCGGCGTCTCACCGAAAGACTTCTAGTTCGCCCTTTGTTTGCATCCTTGTATTCTCTATACACTGCACTCGGTGAACCGCCTAAGTAGTTGTGCACTTCACCAACTGGTTCGGCGAAGTGATTCTGCAATTGAACTGCCTTGCTTTTGTCTGAACACTTTCTAACTTTTTCTCAAAGCTTTGCATAAATGGCTAGGCCAAAAGTAGCTGGAAGCGATATGCCACCCCGACAAACAAGAGCGAAAAATTTCAAGAAAAATACAAAGGCAACAAATCCTTCCAAAATGGATAATGAGGACAAGAAGCCTAGTGCCAGCAAGGGAACAAATCCCCGAGACCCCACTATTCCTGCATGGAGACGTGGATTCTTCACAGCCATCCACTCTTTTTTGGTGTGGCTCATGAATTGGACAATCTTAGTAAGTCAACTCCAGTTGAATCTTCTGAAGAAGCTCTTGGGGCCATTATCAAATTCCAGGCTGACACATCGGCACTGATTCCCAAACAGATGGAGCGACTGTGTAGACAGGATTTTTCTTTACCTCCCTCTATGTCTTTCTTTAAGTGACATTCTGGATATTTTGTTATTTGCATTTGAGGCAAATGGGCGAGGCTCACCTTTTGTGTGTTATTTGTGACTTGTGTTTTTGTTTATATTTGGGCTTTGTGCTTAAATTGTGTTTACACTGCATTCTGTCAATGTTTGAGCTTGTGGCTCCTTTTATTTTAAATTGCGAAATGATTTTGACCCGTCCGGAAATTTTTGCCACCTCTCGTGTGTTGAATGTGAATGTTCTTTTGCAAAATTTAAGTCTCAGTTCTGATCAATACCGATAACTTGAATAGTTCTCATGATCGAACAAACATGAATGTGTGGCTACGATGAGGCCAAATGAAGTTGCATAAATGTGAACTCTTTGCATCTCGTTATGACTAGCCTAGTATCGAATTGAGTCTCTTGTGATGATCATTGTACACTAGCGAAAGTGTGGAGTCTTGTTTGACTGTAGTGTCAATGCTTAGTGTGATGAGCTTACTTTGAAACATGCATGATAGATCCTAGAATTTGCCCCGTTGGTCCGATCAACTAAGTAAGGCTATCTCTTGATATGATATTAGGCAACTTTAAAGAGTGTGAGCAAATTTGACAGATACCTCTTTTGTGACCAACTTGAGAGTGTATGAACCTCTCTTAAATACCCCTTGAGCCTTACCTTTCTTTGGAAGAAACTTGATGAAATCATAACCTTTCTTTATCCATTACCCATAATCCTCATGAAGTTGTGGTTATTTTGAATAGCCAACTTAGGCCAAAAGCCTAAGTTAGGGGTGTGGTGAAAATAAAAGGTAAATAAAGAAGTGCAAGAGAGTCCCTCTTACCCATGCTTTTGAGAAAAATGGAACCCCTCCATATGAAAAGATATAAAAAAAAATTGTGCAATAAAGTACAAAAGAAATGGGGTTTCCAAACAATCAATGGAAAGTGAATAATAGGATGACTTATGAGCACTAAAGAGAATGATGAAGGAAAAGGAAAGGAAGTGTTGGAGCACCACATTTCATGAGGATGAAAGTTACTGAGCCTAAATGAACATACCTTTGCACTAGCCCCATTACAACCCTTGAAAAGACCTTTTTGATCTTGAGTGAGCTGAAACAAATGTTGATCGGAAAATACGGGAAAACCTATGGGTGAAAGCATGCATTGTGTTCTTCCTTGTGAGAGTGAAAGTTGCATTTGATTCCGGAACTTTAAATAAATAAATCTTTGTGTGTGAAATTGGAATAATTCCTTGTGTGAGGGCATTTGAACACTTTGGTTGAGCTTGAACTTGCATTTGAAGAAAGTATTGTGAGCATGAGATGCTTTGATACTGGTGAGTCACAACTTGAATCTTTGAGTGCACATTTGATATTTGCATAAGTAACTTGAGTCTTGTTGTGTGCATTCATGATTGAGTCTTGTATTGCACTGTTCGAGACCTCCTTTTTGAACAGCTGAGCTTGAGTTTGCTTAAGGACAAGCAAAAGTTTAAGTTGGGGATGTTGATGAGTCCACAAATTGGACTCATTTAGGGCAATATTTTGATAGAATTAATGTCCTCAAATGCATATTTTTTTTCTCAATATTTGATGAAAACCCTTAAGTTTCAGGTATTTGGAGTTTGAGGGAAAGCATGGACACTACTTAACAAAAAGGAACAAAGGCAGCTGAAAGAACGAAGAAATGAAGATCTAAGTGTGTTGAACCCTGAAGGAAAGGATCACATCAGCGGTGAAAAAGAGCAGTTGGAATGTCGCCGAGCAGTTCCGCGAAGCAGTACTATGTCGCCCAATGATCCAAAACACGAAGATGTTGAAGGATAGAGTAAGACGACGATGAAACCTACCAAAGGGTGGATCGTCGAGTTGATCAGCGATCTCGACTAACAACGCCGAATGATCCGCTGCAGCACAGATTTTTGAAAATTATAAATACTCGTTGAGAGTTATAGCTTAATATCTTATATTTAATATAGAATTTTTAACATAGACTTTTGAGTTCTAAGTTTGGAGAGGGTTTTGAAGAACTTGAAGATTCAAAGGGTTTCAACTCCAACAATTTGGACTTGGATCTTGTGGATTCTTCACTCTTTGCTTGTTTTGAGACTTAAATCTTCATACCCATTTGAATGCAAACTTATATTGGTATAAATTTTTATCTCTTTTACATGTTTAGCTAAAACCCCAATTCTTGGGGTGTGATTTTGTAAATATGGGTTAGATTTTCTATTGGGTCTTGCTTGTTGATCATTTATTTGTTGTTTAGATGTGATTTCGTTTAGTAGTTGTGGTGGAACTTAATGAAATTGTAGTTGCAAATACGATTTCACCTTTGTGTTTTCGGCTTTCTCGAGAGAGAGGTCGTAAAACTAAGACTACTAAATTCATGGCCGATGGGATTGGGTCGACATGAGGTTCAGCTCGAGAGAGTGAACCCTAGTCCTTCTCCCACACACTCAGCTCGAGAGAGTGAGTGGGCTAAGGCGGAGGCTGTTCTTCATGCGGCAAGTGGGTGTCCGAGAGGAACCCATTTGATTCGGGGTAAGTTGCTCGAGATAGAATTTACCTCCACTATAGTCTAGCCTAGTCACAAATATTCAACAGATTTATTATCAAAAGCATGTACCCAATAGTTTAGTATATCCCGTATTCCTATCACATCCAAGAATCCCATCTCCTTAATTAGTACTCTTTGCATTTTTGTTGTTTTTGTTTACTTGTGACAAACCCCCATTGATAATTGATGCTTGCGTCACCCCTTAGATTTAACATGTTTATATTCGAAAATGTTTCTACCTATGACTAATTAGAACTAAATTTTATTTTTCTATTAATTCTTAAGCCCACTCCCTTGGGACTCACCCCTAACCCTTGGTTGGATTACTTTACTATTGTACGATCGTAGACACTTGCATTAGAAGTTGTGTCTTGATTACGCAAACATCATGTGTCACCATAGGATTTGTCTTAGAAAGACATAGTTAGTGGATTCACCTAAGCTAGCATAAACCGGTTTAATAAATTACGTAGAGTGATCGCAGAAACTATTCGCAAGCTTGCGCACACGTGGGAAAGTTGAAGCTTTCTGAGAATGGAGAACCCCGAACGGCCGTGGAGGCCTGAAAATAAGACAGTCCAAAAAAAGGGCATTCTGTCTACACGCAAGAACGAAAGAAGAGCAAGTATTCCCTGTTGATCACTACTTGTGAGAAAAATGTCATCGACATATAAAAAAAGGTAGTTACTATCCCCAGATGTGTGACGAATGAATAAAGAGGTATCACAGGCACTGCCACGGAACCCCTTTAGAGCACAATATAGTGATATGTATGGTCCATACATTGGAAAGTAGGACAATCTCTTTTCAGTGTAGGATAGACACCGGATTCCATATTATTTCTCACATGGTCTATGTCGATTACAAGGTAAACTTCCCACAATAATGAACTAAGGTTACTTCTAAAGTATCTCACAAGTGTTTCAAAAATGTTAAGCTTGCATTGACCATGATTATGACTTTTGTTTTCTAACCTTTTATCTTGTGATTTAGCTTGGTCATTGCATGCCATGTAAAGTCTTTTTAGCATGATTTCATAACGCTTATGCATTTAGATCATACTTAATAATTTTCATTTACTAATGCATACTTGTACCTACATTATTTCACTAATATAGGTTTTGATGTTCCTACCTCTCACACTCGTGGCTAGTTGATCTTTTTACACTAAAGAATTGGTAAGCCCTTATGTATCGAGGATCGAGACACTTTTATTGCTTTCTTTATTTTAGTTTTCAGACTTTGTATGCAATGTATGGATTATGTCTCAATTACTTTCCTTATGATGTAATAGATGGCTAGTTGAACTTATGGTAGACATCCACTTTGTCAAACTCTTTTATGATGCAAGACTATGACTTTGAAATCTTTATTTCTATTATCTTGTATGATGTATTCTAAGTGGCTTGTGTAGGACCTCTTGGGGTCCTATACTCCATCTTACGCCTAGGGTATACTTTGAGTTGTGACAATCTTGGTATTTAGAGCACAAGGTATAGAAAGGTCCTAGGATGTCTCACAAGCCACATCAAGTAGAGTCTTGTTCATGAGTGTGAAATGCGTCACATTTATGAATAAAAGACTATAAGATGTTTAGGAAACTCCAATTCTTTCATTATTCGAAAGTCGTGCGATAGAGTGTAACTCTATATGTCTCTCATAATCCTTATTTGTTGATTTTCAAGATATGGCCCCTCGAAGGGAATACGTTAGAAGGAATGTGGGTGACAATATGGAACACGAAGCTCATCAAGTTCTGGTCAACCCTTTGGCCGAGGAAGTGACTCATGCCAAATTGGGAGCTGTTTTTCAAGTATTGGCTCAAGCTATGACTACTTAAGTCAAAAGGGAGGTTATGGTCCCCTTGAACCCAAATGTGGGTACGACAGCAACTAGAGTGAGGGACTTCATTAGAAAGAATCCCCCAAAGTTTCATGTTTCCAAGGTTGAGGAAGATTCTCAAGAGTTCATTGATGAGGTATACAATGTTTTGATGATCATGGAAGTGACGTCGGTGGAACAGACTATTGGATGTTTATCAACTTAAGGGTGTTGCTCAATTTCGGTTTGAACAATGGAAGGAAGAGAGGGCGGTTGATGCGGGTCCTCTTGATTGAGAAAAGTTTAAGGTTTCCTTTGTTGATAGGTTATTTCCCCTAGAGATGAGGGAGACAAAAGTACTTGAGTTCATTAACCTTCGTCAAGAAAATATGAGTGTGAAAGAATATGTTTTGAAATTCACACAATTGTCCAAATATGCTCTTTCTATGATTGTCAACTCTAGGACAAGGATGAGTAAGTTTGTTTTGGGTGTGTTCGAAATGATGGTTAAGGAATGTCGTACCGCCATGCTCATTGAGGAGATTGATATTTCTCACCTAATGACACATGCTCAACAAATTGAAGGGAAAATTTTAAGGAAAGATCTAGGGAGGCAAAGAGGGAAAAGAACGGTGATGGTGACTTTTCACATTCGAGGTCTAATAGACATGATCATTCTAGATTCCGGAAAAGGTTCTCCGATGAAGGTTCCTCTAATGCTTCGGTTCCAAAGTTCAACAAAGATATGGTGCCTAACCCTAAGCCTCAAGGAGGAAATGGTGGTGGATCTTCTTTGTCTACTTGTACTAGGTGTGGAAAGAAGCATGATGGTAAAGGCTTAGCTGGTACGAATGGTTATTTTGGTTGTGGTAAGAGTGGTCACAAGATAAGGGATTGTCCATCAGTTACTAGTTAGGGAGGAGAAATTAGGAAAGCTACGCCTAGTGGTTCAGGTTCAAATGCTCCAAATCAAAATAAATTTTATGCATTTGAAACTCGACACGAGCAAGAGGGTTCTCCTGTCACAACCCCGATGGTCGTGATTGGCACCCACACTAACTCTTCGGTGGGAGAACCACTACTACAACCAAACCCAAGCAACTAAACCAAAACTAAGGCATTTAAGTTACGAAAGCAAGTTAAGTACTAAGGAAATAAATAGGGAGTTCCCATAAACTCCAACAAAAGTCTAACAACAAACTAAACAATGTGGAAGAAATAACCAAGAACCTGAAAGTCAATGTACCAAAACATCTAACAATGAACCAAGTCTAAACAAGAGGGGATACAACCCTAACTACTGTACTAATAACTAATAGAACTGTCTAAGTCCTAAATGTGTACATAGACGAAAGGAGAACTCATGGCAGCCCAAAAGAATTGGCTCACCCTTGAATTCGAACGACGATCATTGATCTCCTAAGCGAGGTCTGTCAGTAGCCGCTTGAAGATGCCATGTAGTCAACAAAAATAAGAGCAAGTGAAGTATCAGTACACAACCACAGTGTACTGGTAGGATCACGCAGCTATCCAATTAAGTGTAACATTTATAAGTCATCACAACAATATAATCACATGCATATATCGAACATATACAATATCATCAACATTTACTAACAACGAATAAATTCACATTTCTTAAGAAACACAATTATATCAAATCATTAGTCCTCTTATGGAACCCAAACCCAAACAGTTAGCATACCGGAACGTGGTACCCGATCTAATGATTATGCCAGAACGTGGCAACCGACCCCATAATTATGTAGGAATGTGGCAACCGATCCAAGTTAGTTATGCCGGAACGTGGCAACCGATCCATTAAACACACCACAATCACAAGTACATCCTCAAGATCATACATTTAAGTCATGATTTCATGGTAATCATCATTCATCTATCTCATTGACATTAAGTGTGAGCAATAATGCAACATTCTAACACATGCAAGTATCATAATGAAGCAAGAACAAACATACATCACACAATCATAAAATCACAACTATCACCTACCTCAAAACAAGCTAGAAACCCTAAGAAACTTGATCCTTCCTTTTCCAAATTTGTTTCGCTTGTTCTTGGTCTATAAACAATCAATAGAATATGGGAATCAATAAACAACCACAAATTACCCGAATTACTAACAAGTCTATGAACCCTAGATCAAACCTATGATCCCAATTATCCAAATTAGGGTTGTTTCCACCATAGAATCTATAACAAAACCCTCCCCCATCAATATTCACCCATTCTATTACGTTCTACGAATCGAAAAACGGATTCAGGAAGTGAAAAGCTTACCTTTAGCCTCAAGAATGGTGAAAAATGAGTAGGAGTCGCATGGGGTTTGTTCTTTAGCTTTAAAAGTCAAAAAGTGCATAATAAGGTCGTTTAGGGGTTTATTAACAACCTTAAGTCGCGTCGAGCCCCCCACAGCAGCCCTCATCCCATTATAGCGGCCCCACCAGAGCGACCAAAATTCCCGCCAAGGCGGGTTCCAAGAAACAGAGAGCTCTTTAAAGAATTCCAAAATCCCCATTTCACAACATACCTCTAACCCACAATACTCAGAAAATACCCCTCACGCTAAGATCGATTTCGGGAGTTCTACTCGCTCGAATTCAATTTCGTAAAGTCGTACGGCTTCCTTAACGAGTTATCTGACCACTCATGTAATCAAAATCATAAATAATTCACATGATTGTAACCAGATTTCCCTGTACCTTAAAGACTCCAATTTCATTCAAATTTGGACTAGGTTTGGAAAAATCCAAATACTACGAAAAAGCTTTTCCGCCCCAAATTTTCCCCCATTGGATTTTCTATAACGACGGGAACAGGTCGTTACAATAGATACCAATTTACCCATCACTCGTCCCTGAGTGACAAAACTTAGGAAAAATAGGCTAAGGAAAGAATGAAGTAGTACGTGAATCGACAAATAATTGGGGATACTTGTCTCGCATGTCTCTCTCGGTTTCCCAAGTAGCTTCCTCAACTGGACGATGTTTCCATTGAACTATCATGGACTTAATCTCCTTGGTCCTCAACTTACGCACATCACGATCAAGAATTGCAATCGGTTCCTCCTCATATTGGAGGTCTTTGTCTAACACAATTGAGTCCCACTTTATAATATAATCCCCGTTACCATGATATCTCCTCAACATTGACACATGAAATACCGAATGAACTCCAGATAAATTAGGAGGTAAATCCAATCTATCCGCTACTGGTCCCACACATTTAAGAATCTCAAATGGACCAATGTATCGCGTACTTAGCTTACCTTTCTTACCAAATCTCATCACCCCTTCATGGGTGATACCTTAAGAAGAACATTTCGCCGGTTTTGAACGTCATGTCTCTCACCTAATGATCTGCATACTTCTTATGTCTACTCTGGGCTGCTAAAAGTTTAGCTTGAATACTCCTCACCTTCTCTTGAGCATCATTTACTAAGTCAACCCCCAATGGCTTCACATCTCCAGCCTCAAACCATCCTATGGGTGATCTACATCCCCTCCCATATAATGCCTCAAATGGTGTCATATCAATACTGGAATGATAACTATTATTATAAGAGAACTCACACAAAGGTATGAATTTATCTCAATGCCCTCCAAAATCAAGCACACATGCCCTAAACATGTCTTCTAACACTTGAATAGTCCTCTCTGACTGCCCGTCTGCCTGTGGATGGAAGGTTGTTCTAAAAGTGAGTTGTGTTCCCAATTAATCATGTAATTTCCAACAAAACTTGGATGTGAATTGGATACCACAGTCTGAGATGATAGAGAGGGGCACCCCATGCAACCTCACTATCTCTTTCATGTAAACTTTAGCCAATTATTCAGCATTATAATCTATTCCTACCAGAATAAAATGGGCTGACTTGGTCAATCTATCAACCACTACCCAAATAGAATCTAACTTTTTCAAAGTCTTGGCAAGACCAACCACAAAATCCATGGCTATTTTTTCCCACTTCCATTCTGGAATTGGCATTCTTTGAAGCAAACTTGCAGGCCTTTGATGTTCATACTTCACTTGTTGACAATTTGGACACTTCACCACAAACTCTGCTATATCTTTCTTCATGCCCGGCCACCAATAAATTCGCTTCAAATCTCAATACATCTTGGTCACACCCGGATGAATAGAATATCGCAAACCATGAGACTCTGCCAACAATTTCTCAATTAAGTCATCTACTCTAGGAACACATATTATCCCTTTAAAATTGAGCACACCATATGCATCAAGGGTGGTCTCTTGTGCTTTACCATTCACAGTCTTCTTCCTACGCTCCTTCAAATTCTCATCCTCAAATTATTTGGCCTTGATCTCCTCAATAAATATGGCCCTTACTTCAATACTAGTTAACACCCCACCTCTTTCTAAGATGCCCAAGTGCATGAATTTAGACTCCAAGGTCCGAATTTCCTTAGCCAAAGGTCGCTTGGTTACACTCAAGCAAGCTAAACTACCCATACTCACCGCTTTTCGACTCAAACCATCTGCCACCACATTTGCCTTACCGGATGGTATTGAATGGTGACATCATAATCTTTAAGTAAATTCATCCACCTTCGTTGTCTCAAATTAAGATCATTTTGAGTGAACACATGCTGCAAACTACGATGATTAGTAAATACCTCACATTTAACACCATAGAGGTAATGTCACTAGATCTTAAGAGAAAATACTACCTCTGCTAACTCCAAATCACACGTTGGATAATTTCTCTCATGCACCTTCAATTGGCGCGACGCATAGGCTATAACATTCCTATCCTGCATTAACACCGCGCCCAACCCAGAATGAGAAACATCACAATAAAATCCTTACATCCCACCGATAACGCTAGAATAGAGAGTCTTGAGCATTTGGAAGATCTCCTCACATTTTTCAGTCCATTCAAATGGTATCTCCTTTTTGGTCAAGTGAGTGGCAATAGAAGCAAAAAATTTCACAAATCAATGATAGTAGCTAGCGAGCCCTACAAAACTCCTAACTTCCGTCACAGAGCTAGGCCTAATCCAATTCTTAACGGCCTCAATCTTTTGGGGATCTACCATTACCCCTTCTTTTGAAACTACATGCCCCAAAAATGCAACTGATTTCAACCAAAATTCACACTTAGAAAATTTAGCATATAGCTTTTGCTTCCCAAGAACACCCAAAACACTACGAAGATGGTCGGCATGCTCTTTGTCACTTTTCAAATAGACCAAAATAGCATCCATAAACACTATATCAAACGAATCAAGGAACGGTTTAAACACCCCATTCATCAAACTCATGAAAGCTGCAGGCGCATTGGTCAAGCCAAACAACATAACCAAAAACTCATAGTGCCCATAGCGAGTTCTAAACGTCGTCTTGGGCACATCCTCAGGCCTAATTTTCAATTGATGGTAACCGGATCTTAGATCAATCTTAGAGAAAATTGATGCACCTTGCAATTGGTCTAAAAGATCATTTATTCGAGGTAAAGAATACTTGTTTCGAATAGTGACCCTATTCAATTGCGGTTAATTTATACACATTCTCAAACTACCATCTTTTTTCTTAACAAACAAAATGGGGGCACCCCATGGGGAAGAACTTGGTCGAATAAATCCTTTATCAAGAAGTTCTTGGATTTGAGCCTTAAGCTCTCTTAATTCTACCGAAGCCATGCGATATGGAGGGATAGAAATGGGACGAGTACCAGGTTCTAAATTAATGTAGAAATCTATATCCCTATCCGGAGGCATACTAGGCAAATCATTAGGAAACACTTCTATAAATTCTGACACCACAGGAATAGACCCAATGGATGGAGCCTCAATCTCAACATCCCTAATATGAGCCAATTAAGCCAAACAACCTTGCCCTATCAATTTCTTATCCCGAATAGAGGATATGATCTTAGTTCTCTTAGGCTATACACCCCTTCCCACTCTAATTTTTCCCTTCCCGAAATTTCAAGAGTTACGGACTTAGTATTACAATTAAGTACGACATAACAGGGGGACAACCAAGTCATACCTAAGATTATGTCAAAGTCGGTCATATCCAAAATCACCAATTCAGCCCAAGTCTGAAAACCCATAAACAAAATAGGACAAGAACGATAGACATGGGTAACTATAACTGACTCTCCAACTGGGTAGAAACATGGATAGGGGAATCAAGTATATCATAAATCATATCAAACTCTAAGGTAAATCGCACAGATACATAAGAATAAGTAGAACCCGGATCAAATAACACATTAGTCATCCGGTCACAGACAAAATAGTACCTGTGATCACCGCGTCAGACGCGTCTGCCTCATTTTTTCCCGAAAAGGCATAACACTGAGCCCTATCATCTTGACGAACCACTTCTCTGCCTGGTTGTGCGTTACCCCTGCCTGCATTACCATTTCCTCTACCTTCACGGCCTCGCTGCTTACCTCCTCACCCACCTTGTGGACGCCCTCTACCATTATTACCATTTCCCACGGGTACCACTGCTCTAGTCTACTACTGCGCAGACTCAAACACGTGTGGGTGGGGACAATCTCTCCTCATATGCCCAGGTTCTCCACAGTTGTAGCAAGTACGATCAAAAGATGGTATGCCGCTCGTCGAAGGCACGACTCCCTGGCTATCCTGAAAATTATGAGATGTAGTTTCCAAGTAACTACCTGTAGAGGCGGGCATAGCGGACTGAATTGGCTTGGCTCCAAGCATTGTCCTTCCGAACCCCTTGGAATAAGAACCTTGAAAGTTACCCGAGTTCTTGGCCCTTTTTGCCCATGCCTTAGCTTGATCGTCTCGCCTCACCCCCTTCACTTTCTTAACATAATCTGTTACCTCATTAAAGTTCCTCCCTGCAGAAGCCATATGAACAGATAATACTTTCAACTCAGAATTTAATCCCCTAATAAATAATTGGATTCTCTCTTTCTCAGTAGTGACCAATTGAGTAGCATATCTAGACAAAGCATGGAACTTGGCCTCATAAGCAGCCACGGTCATACACCTTGCTTTAAAGTCATGAACTCATCCTTCTTGCGATCCCTCAAAGTCCTAGGCACATACTTCTCCAAAAACAAAGCATGAAACTAGGTCCAACTAAGTGGAGGTAAAGTAGAAGATCTGCATTCCATATAAGTTCTCCACCACTGCTTAGCCTCACCTTGAATTTGAAAGGACACAAACTCAACCCCATGTTGATGGACAACTCCCAACTTATGAAGTCTCTCATAGCAATATAAGATGAACTCATAAGCATCCTCATTCTCAGACCCAAGAAACACAGGAGGCTTTAGTTTCAAAAACTTAGTCAACATTTCATGCTCATTCCTAGTCATAACAGAACCCAACAAAGGACGGGAGAAAGCATCATTACCTCCATTCCCACCCACCTTGGGCGTAGTGCTAGCAACAGGTGAATTAGTAGGAGCTTGAGTTACTTGAGCAGAAGGAAGCACTCCAAGACCAACCAACCCTTTCAAGAATGACATGATCTGTCGAGCTAACACTGGGTCTGTGGGAGGAACATCGGTAGTCTCAGCCTGCACCTCTTTCTCTTGTCCCACATCCTCAACATTCTCAATATCAACATTCTCATCTTCAATCTCTTCATAATGCGCATGAGGGTTCTCATTCATAAGAGCTCCATTCCCAGCAAGCGCTACTCTTCCACGGCCTCTCTACCCCTGCCTCGATCGCGACCTCTCACTATAGATTCCTCAGCTGGAGAATTAGCGGGAGCTACGGGCCTGACACTGTTGTATCTAGTGTTAACAATCTGCGGATAGAAGAGTGAAGGAGGTTAGATACCAAATTGAATCGACAGATAACAATTGGAATCAAGTCATAGCACGAAAGGAGACGAGAAAATAAGGAGATTTCCTATAGTCCTATAGCCTCTTGAAAAGAGTAAAGGCGTCACCATACCATTCTGCAAGACTCTACTAGAATCGTTTTGGTACATCGAGATCAACAAACCTAGGCTCTGATACCAACTTTGTCACGACCTCGACTGTCGTGATTGACACCCACACTAACTCTCTGGTGGGAGAACCACTACTACAACCACACCCAAGCAACTAAACCAAAACTAAGGCATTTAAGTTACGGAAGCAAGTTAAATACTAAGGAAATAAATTGGGAGTTCCCATAAACTCCAACAAAAGTCTAACAATAAACTAAACAATGTAGAAGAAATAACCTAGAACCTGAAAATCAATATACCAAAACATCTAACAATGAACCAAGTCTAAACAAGAAGGGATACAACCCCAACTAATGTACTAATAACTAATAGAACTGTCTAAGTTCGAAATGTGGACATAGATGAAAGGAGAACTCATGGCAGCCCGAAAGAATTGGCTCACCCTTGAATTCGAACGACGATCACTGATCTCCTAAGCAAGGTCTGTCAGTAACCGCTTGAAGATTCCCTGTACTAAACAAAAATAAAAGCAAGTGCAGTATCAGTACACAACCACGCGGCTATCCCACTAAGTGTAACATATATAAGTCAACACAACAATATAATCACATGCATATATCGAACATATACAATATCATCAACATTTACTAACAACGAACAACTTCACATTTCTCAAGATACACAATTATATCAAATCATTGGTCCTCTTATGAAACCCAAACACAAACAATTAGCATACCAAAAGGTGGTACCCGATCCAATGATTATGCTGGAACGTGGTAACCGATCCCATAATTATGCTGGAATGTGGCAACCGATCCAAGTTAGTTATGCTGGAACATGGCAACCGATCCATTCAACATACCACAATCACAAGCACAAGTACATCCTCAACATCATACATTTAATTCATGATTTCATGGCAATCATCATTTGTCTATCTCATTGACATCAAGTGTGATCAAAATGCGACATTCAAACACATGCAAGTATCATAATGAAGCAAGAACAAACATACATCACACAATCATAAAATCACAACCATCACCTACCTCAAAACAAGCTTGAAACCCTAAGAAACTTGATCCTTCCCTTTTCGAATTCATTCCTCTTGTTCTTGGTCTACAAACAATTAATAGAATACGGGAATCAATAAACAACCACTAATTACCCGAATTACTAACAATTCTCTGAACCCTAGATCAAACCCATGATCCCAATTATCCAAATTAGTGTTGTTTCTACCATAGAATCTATAACAAAGCCCTCTCCCATCAATATTCACCCATTTTATTACGTTCTACGAATTGAAAAATTGATTCAGGGAGTGAAAAGTTTACCTTTAGCCTCAAGAATGGTGAAAAATAAGTAATAGTCACCTGAGGTTCGTTCTTTAGCTCTAAAAGTCAAAAAGTACATAAGAAGGTCATTTAGGGGTTTATTAACGACCTTAAGTCGCGTCGAGCCCGCCACAGAGGCCCTCATCCTGTTGTAGCGGCCCCGCCATAGTGACCAAAATCCCTGCCAAGGCGGGTTGCACGAAACAGAGAGCTATTTAAAGAATTCAAAAATTCTCATTTCACAACACACCTCTAACCCACGACACTCAGAAAATACCCTTCACTCTAAGATCGATTTCGAGAGTTCTACTTGCCCGAATTCAATTTCGTAAAGTCGTACAGGTTCGTTAACGAGTTATCTAACCACTCATGTAATCAAAACCATAAATAATTCACCTGATTGTTAACAGATTTCCCTGTACCTTAAAGACTCTAATTTCGTCCAAATCTGGACTAGGTTGGGAAAAATCCAAATTCTACGAAAAAGTTTTCCGACCCCAAATTTCCCCCCATTGGCTTTTGTATAATTATGTGAACAGGTCGTTACATCTCCCAATGTGGTTACTGGTATGTTTAAATTCTTTCATCTTGATGTTTATGCTTTACTTGACCCCGGAGCTACTTTGTCTTTTTTGATGCCAAAAGTGGCTATGAAATTTGATGTTTCTTCGGATGTGTTATTAGACCATTTTTCTGTCTCTACTCCTATTGATGAATCTATTGTGATTAAGAGAGTATAGAAAATTTCTCGTCTCCGAACCCCATAGAGTCACTCATGTTGATCTTGTAGAGATTGATATGTTAGATTTTGATGTTATTCTTGGTATGAATTGACTTCATTCTTGTTATGCTTCTGTTGATTGTAAAACCTAAGTGGTCAAGTTTCAGTTTCCAAATGATCCAGTCCTAGAGAGGAAAGGGGGAAATTCTATGCTTAAGGGTCAGTTGGTTTCTTGTCTTAAAGCTATAAAAATGATTTCTAAGGGTTGCATGTATCATCTTATTCGGGTTACGAATACAAATTCTGAAACCCCTATTCTTGAGTCGATCCCTATTGTGAATGAATTTCTGAAAGTGTTCTCAGATGATCTACCCGGTATTCCTCTCAAAAGGGAAATAGACTTCGATAATGACCTTCTCCCAGATACGCAACCTATCTCTATTCCTCCTTAGCGTATGGTCCGCCAGAACTTAAGAAATTGCTATAAGAATACCAAAACAACCTAATAAATAAAGATAGATGAAGCTGTGGGCTGAAGAATATCCAAGCAGCTTACCACAACTCCAAGATAATCCAAACTCAAACTCAAATCTCCAAGAAAAGCGCTTGAATTCGAAATTCAATTTGCACCACGAAAGAGTGCACCAAGTGTAGTATAAGTACGAAACCACGTGTACCTAGTATATCTCATAGACTGGCAACGAAGTAGTAGTGACAGGAGTATATAAGAAAATCATCCTTTAATTTTACAAGTTTACATTATACTTTCGGTCAAGTTTCATTAATAAGGATAATCAAATGTCACGTAATATCGAAACACCAATGAAACACATAATCAAACAAGATAAAGTATGTAATGAGATGCAATGCAATGCAACCCCATGAAATGATATGCCTCATCGTCAAGTACTCTCTCAACCGTATATACACGATACTTCTCGAAAATACATCGAGAGTCTGTGATCCATATGGGACTCACAAGGTCCATATACCAACACGAACGATCTTCTTGTATCTGTGCGGATGGTCTCAATGTACTATCATAAAATCAAGAATCCCCAGCGTAGACGATCTTCATGTGCCCAACTTATAATCATAAAATCAAACAAGCCCCAACACAGACGATCTCCACGTGACCAACTTATACTCACTCTTATGTCAATGCATGTGCACAATATGATATCAATAAAGAGGATGATGAAGCATCTCAATCCAACAAATATCAATATTGCATATAATCACATCAACTATCACAAATATACGGGTTTAATAATGAAACACCATAACACAAAAGGAACCAAGTCAATAATACATCAGCTAATGTCCATATACTTAGAGATTCTCGAATTACAATCTGTCATTCTATAGTAATAAACTTCCTCTTTATAATACGGGTACTCATATCAATGTTTGTCACACCATTGGTACGAAACCCCATCTTTCGCCCTACCCGTTGTATATTTCATTTTTAATCTCTAACTAGAATAACATCCTTCAATGAAGTTTGAAAGTATTAACATACCTCAAAGTCGAACACGTGCCACGAATTCCTCAAGATTTCTCCTTTCCTTTTCGTAAAGCTTCTGAATGTTCCCAATATGGAAAATATGCATAATTTGTAAGCAAATGGGTCAGATTATTATATGTCTATCCTAGACTCAAAAACTCACCTAAATCTATGACCAAACTACTAACATTAACCATCAAATACGTGGGTTGACTTCGAGTTTGTATAATTAGCCACATTTGTATAATTCGCCATGTTTGTATAATTCACAGCTAACAATTCTTCATTGATTTGTATTTTATATACGATAGTTTGTATTTGTATATGACGATGATTTTCTTTAGTTTTCAGTTTAATCACCATATACATTCAATCTTTTTTTGTATAACTTTTTAAAGTTTGTATAAACATGTAATTTTTGGATTTTGTATAATATAATTTATATAATGTAATTTGTCTAATATAATTTGTATAACTGTTTAAAGTTCATATGTTTATGTTTGTACCAATTCGTTATTTCTAGTTTTATCATATTTGTATAATTCCAAACATTGTATTACTCAATTATATAAAAATACGATAATTAAACAAATGTACTTATACAAACGAGATGCGAATTATACAAATTATTGCCCTATCTTGCTCGCCTCTCTCCTCCCTCTCCCAATCTCACTCGCCAGATATACAAATACATATGTATACCAGTTACATATATACAATTATTTTAACTTATATACATATACAATTCGCCTCTCTCCCACTCTCTGCCCACTCTCCCTCGCCTCTCTCCTCCCTCTCCCAATATCACTCGCCACTCCTCTCCCTCTAATGTGTAGCTACAAATTGTAATTAGAAAATTATAGCTATGGAGCGTAATTAAGCTATTTTTGAGTGGCTATATGCGAAGTTCCCCTTAAGTAAATTATGGACTTGACCCATTAACTATCACTATATTAATAATTTGATAAATATTCGTCAACTAAATACTCGTTAGTTCAAAATTTTCCATTTAAAATTCTACGGGAAGAGTCAAAATAGTCTTAATACTCAAATAAACCTAATGGGTTGTTACCCTTTAATTTTTCGCCTTCCCTCCAAAAGCATTTTTAAAAAAAATTAAAATAATTTTAATTCCCAACATGAGAGTTCTTTTTTTAAAAAAAAAAAAATCAAACCAGACACCTAGACTCGAACTCAAAACGAGGGGACACATAACTTGACGCTTGACAATTTTAGCTGCAATAATATTCATTTGTTTCCACTTGACATGAATATTTTATTATTTAGTTAATCATTTATTACTATTATTTACTAAATAAAAGTAGTGAATTTATAAAAAAATTTATAAAAAATAAAGTCTCGTTACCTAAAAAATAAGACAATGAATTGACTTATAATCGTGGAGAATATCACTCATTGTATTACGAAATTCAAACAACTCTCTATTATTTCCGTTTATATTCATCACAATGAATCGACTTATAGTCGGGAAATAGAATCACTCATTATATTATGGAATCCAAAAGATTCTCTACTCTTCGTGTTTATATTCATAACAATGAATTGAATTATAGTCAGGAAAGCGCATCACCCATTGTATTATGGAATTCAAACAATTCTCTATTCTTCGCGTTTATATTCAGAACATTAACTTAAAGTCGAAAAAGAGCATCACTTAGTATAATACAAAATCCAAATGATTCTATATTTTTCCCATCTATAGTGTTCACAGTGAATTGACTTGTATTGAGGAAAGATCATCACTCATTGTATTACGGAATTTAAACAACTCTCTATTCTTTGCGTTTATATGCATCACAATAAATTGACTAATAGTCGGAAAAGAGAATCACTCATTGTATTACAGAATCCAAACGATTATCTATTCTTAGCGTGAAATATTTTGAATTTTCACCATGAGAGTTCTTTTAAAAAAAATAAAAATAAAGGGGCACCTAGACTTGAACTCGGGATGGAGGGCTACATAACTTGACTCTTGACAATATTTTAGTTGCAATAACATTGATTTGTTTCCACTTGACATAAATTTTTTATTATTCCTATAATCATTTATTACTACTAGTTTTTACGCACATGAAAATCAAACCATATACCACACTATTTTTTAAAATAAATGAATATTGCTAAACAAAAAATTAGTCACTCCTAAAATCTCTTAGTTACACCTCTTAATTAAACTTTCTACTTCCTTCCCCATAGTGCATTACTTTGTTATTATTGGCTTGTAGGTGTTCTTACTTTTAATATAATATAATATAATATAAATATTGATATAAAATATAGAATATATACTAAATTAGATGTTTTAGCTGGAGTATTAGATTAATTTAACATTCATGTTATGGAGTATTCTAATTTCACTAAACTTTGAGATTGTCAACGTTTGTAAATCAAACTTGAGGTTTTAAGAAGAGGGGAATAGAAAACATAAAAAAATGTAGTTTAAAAATGTGAGGAAACCCCTCCGTTTATAGTTAAAAATGTGTAGTATTAGTATGTGCATATTGTTTCTTATCATAAAATTATAGAAGATAGACTAAATTGGTATTTTAAGATTAATAATAATAATATTTTTTTTTAAAATGTAGTTTAAAAATTTGAGGAAGCCTCTCTTTTTAAGGCCAACAAAGGGTAGTGTATGAAAAATTGTTTGTGGTGCCTTATCAAAAAGAACTCACAACCCTTCAGAGAGGTCAAACTCATCAAAAAATTCATAACTCTTCAGAAAAGTCGCAACCCTTCGGAAAAGTCACAACTCTTCGGAGTCGCAAGCCTTTGAAAAAAATCACAACTCTTCGGAAAAGTTGCAACACTATAGAAAAGTCACTACCCTTCAAAAAGGTCACAACTCATCAAAAAAGTTATAACTCTTCGAAAATGTCACAACCCTTTAATGTGAAAAGTTGTCTGCCTTTAATATAATATAATCTAATACACATAAATAAATATAATACAATAAAAAATATAGAAGATATACTACATTTGGTGTTTTAAGTTGGGGTATTATATTAATTTAATATTTAAGTTATTAGTTCATTATTTTAAGGAAGTATAGAAAAAAAGAGATATATATAGAATGGTCTAATTTTAATTTTATATGAAACTTTAAAAAATAAAGAAGACTTTTAATTTAAGGATCATATGTAGAATATATAAAAATGTATTTTACCTTTGTGGTCTTAAAGATGCGTCCTAACCTCCAAGAAAAAAGAACATTTTATATTAAATTGAATAAAAATAAAAGTACAACAAATAAATTGGAAAGGAAAGAGTACTTATTAAATGTAGTTTGGACTCTTCAAACAAGTTTTTGATCAAATACTTTTTCTCCAACAGTTTGAGACTTTTCAAATTCTGAACACCAAGTTGTAGTTGTGCAATGGAAAATCATTGAACTTCTTGTCAAGTAAGAGTTGCTGCAAAAGTATATTTTATGGCTATGAAAATGACTACATATTAATTATCAAGAAACTTTCTCGTTTGAAGTTGAGTTATTTCATTCTCCTTGTTACATCATTTTTTATTGATCTATCTAATTTACACAAAAAAATATTCTAATTTCATAATCGAACAACTCTCACAATCTTCCTTGTTCTAAGTAGAAGAATAAAAAACTTACAAAATTCGTAGCTTAAAAGTGTGAGAAATCCCCTCTATTTATAGACAACAAAGGATAGTATGAAAATGTGCATATCGTGTCTTTTCAGCTAAGTCACAACCCTTCAGAAAAATCACAACTTTTCGAAAATGTTATAACTCATCGAAAAAGTCACAACTCTATAAAAAAAAAGACACAACCCTTGGGAAAAGTCACTACCTATCAATGTGAAAAGGTGTCTACTTTTAATATAATATAGTGTATATAAATATAATATTAAATAAAGAACATATAATAAATTGGATGTTTTAAGTTTGGGGTATTCTAGTAATTTAACATTCAAGTTAGGGAGTTCATGATGGATAGATGGATAGATAGATAGATTCTACTTTTAATATAATATAGTGTATATAAATATAATATTAAATAAAGAACATATAATAAATTGGGTGTTTTAAGTTGGGGGGATTCTAGTAATTTAACATTCAAGTTAGAGAGTTCATGATGGATGGATGGATAGATAGATGGATGGATAGATAGATAGATAGATAGATAGATAGATAGATAGATAGATAGATAGATAGATAGATGGATAGATAGATGGATGGATAGATGGATGGATGGATGAATGGATGGATGGATGGATATGGATGGATGGATGGATGGATGGATAAATAGATATGGATGGATGGATGGATATGGATGGATGGATGGATGGATGGATAAATAGATATGGATGGATAGATAGATATGGATGGATGGATGGATAGATAGATAGATAGATAGATAGATAGATCGATGGATCGATGGATCGATAGATAGATGGATAGATAGATAGATAGATAGATAGATAGATAGATAGATAGATAGATAGATAGATAGATAGATAGATAGATAGATAGATAGATAGATGGATGGATGGATCGATGGATCGATGGATGGATGGATGGATGGATGGATAGATAGATAGATAGATAGATAGATAGATGGATAGATAGATGGATGGATTGATATATAGATAGATGGATGGATGGATAGATAGATGGATAGATAGATGGATGGATAGATAGATCGATAGATATAGATGCTGGGATAGGAAGCGTTTGTAATTTAAGTTGTAAAATCCTACTCAGTACTCTCTCTTCCTGCTCCGTTATCGAGTTTAGTAGTTTTGTTTACTAAATCTAAGTAGTTTCTACCAAAATTACTATTTTTTTTTCTTTTTTTATCTTACTCTGTTCATCTCCTTTCTTTATCCCATATTCTTAGCACCTACTTCTTTAACCACACCCTGGGATACACAGTCCTTTCGATTCCCTGACCATGACGGACTTTCAATTTCCCTAGGACTTTACGGGTTAATCCATCAGGGTTACTAAGAAGGTAAAGAACTAACTATTTACTAAGTAATTTAAACAGTATATGAACAACATAGTAATAAACATCATATTATACAGTCATAATAACAGTACATAACAATACATACTATAGGGAGAACTTACTAAGATCTAGAAAACTGATAACTACTTACATGATAATGGTTGGAATGAGGTTTCCCTTTCGAGAGTCCCCGGGTAACCTTGCAGCTACTAGAAAGTAAATACTCACACTCTTTGTACACAAACTCACTTCACTCTTTTATTTTTCTTTTTTTTTTATAAGGGGAATATCTAAAGCTCGAAACTTGAAAACTCGTAAACTATTCTCTCTATTATCTCTGAGGGCTCTTCTTTTCGCTCTTTCTCCTTGCTCTCATCTTGTTGGTGGCAAATGTCTCTTATTTATAGTTGAGAAATCAGACTTCAAATTCAGATTTCAAACTTTGAATAAACTTTCTTTACCTGTCGGGTGCTCTTTGGGCCCCATCGTTACATGGTCTTTGAAAACTTTGTCAAAATAATTGTCCTCTTTGTCCCGCTTTTGGTGGAGTCTTCTTTTTAGTAGTGGCTTGTGATGTAATTGCTTACATATCCTTTTTTGTCTTTTCTTCTTGATTTTCATTGCTTGCGTGTGTTTTACATTTTACGTGTCTAGGTTGTGTAGTGCTATGGAGTCGAAACTAATTCCTGAGTCGTCATCTTCATTGAGGTCTTGAGCAAATTAATCCATAGATGGATTGTATTCGTCACTTCATGAACCTTTAGGATCAGAGTCTATCTTTTCTGGTTCTAGGTTTGGATATTCTCATACGATTTCTTTAGTCTTTTCGCTGAGTATCTTGTGGAGCGAACTCTGTATTAATCGTTCAATCTTTTTATCTTTTTTTTTCTTTTTAGTAAAAAACCTTTTGTCTTCTTGCTTGTCTCTGTTCCTGTTGTGGCTACATTATTAAAACTAGCTGGTAAAATCCTCACACTTTTTGGCAAAGTGTCAGCCATCAACGGATTTGATAAGTCTTTACCCGTTACCATTTGAACGGGACTAGCTTTACCTTTAGCCGATACAATAGCTCTTTCTACATTCTTTGGGGAATGCACACCCGTCTTATCCATTTTGGAATGAGATGGAGAACTCTTTTGTTTGTCTGATTTTTGTAATGGTATGGTCTGGTTGATATCAAACTGTAAAAAATTTATTCTTCTTGCAAGACATGAATATGTTGGGTTAACTTTTCTTTTTCTTTTTTGAGTCTGTCAATACTTTGATTTTGTCTTCTAAAACCTTCTGTCATTGACGAGCAATGATCACAAAATATGATTTTGTCTGTGTCTTTTTTGATGTTGTATTGAATGAACGGGCTTGTGGTTTGTCTTAACGCTGGGCTTATGAAATAATTTGGTCCCAAAGTTCCTCTTGCATAGTCTAGAGCTTCGTTTAAATCATCCAACCCTTTGAAGAGGGAAGTAGGGAAGTCTTTTATAGATCCTATTACCTCTGTCCATGTCTGAAAAACGCCTGCTAGTTTTCCTTGAACTACCACATAGAATTTAAACTTCTTATTCTCATTTTTCTTAGTAAACTAATGGCTTAATGAATTTAACACTGAAATGAAATAGTTGTTGTCTCTTGGTATCTTGTTGTAGGCTATCCATAGGTTGTCTATCAAACATCTTTGAGGTATGTCTATCTTGGTTTCTAGTTTTACTCGGAAACTTAGGTTAGATGAAGGATAGAATATCAGGTTTTGTTTTCCAAAATAAAGTTTTTCTATGTTTGAGGTGTTTAGTCTAGCTTCTTCCAGTTTTGTCTGGGGTTTGAACAAAGTGTTTCTTAACATAGTCTGTAGATATAAGTCTTTGTCTTGTGTATCGCTGCTTGAGCCGGAAGCTCTTGCTTTGTCTTTTCATGTATTCATGCTGAAACAAAATAGTTGTTAGTTTTTATAAGCCTACTAAGTTGATCTGCTAGAGAATTATCTTTTCCTTTTATCGGTTCTAGAGTAATATTGTATATTGAAGTAGCATCTAGAAAGTTTAACCATCGTCTTTTACTACTACTCTTTCCATTTATTTTTTGGTGAAACTTTACGATGTCTTCACAATCAGTTCGTACTAAGATTTCCTTTTTATTTATAATGTATAATTTAAAACTGTTTAAACCATAAATTACCACTAGTATCTCTGCGTCTATACTGCTCATATTTCCTCTTTCTTTGTATTTTCCACTTTGATAAGCGCATATTTTTTCATCTTTTTTGTCTTCGTATTTATTTTTCTTTGTTTTTAATACCGCTCTTCATCCCTCTAAACTTCCGCCTGTTTCTACTATTGGATAGTCTGTTTCTAATGGGAGAGATAGGTCTGGTATGTTTTTAACCATTTGTTTTAATTTTTGAACTAATTTTATGTCTTCAGTATTGAAGGTTTTTTGTCCATGTGCTCCTGTTTTTGAGTATAGAAGTCCTGCTACCTTTCCTAGGTCTTTTATAAAGTTTCTTGCATAATTTAAGATTCCTAGAAATTTTTGTAATTCTTTAGTGTTGTCTAATTTATCTGACATATCCAAAACCTTTTTAGCTATATGAGGTTGTAATTTTATTTTCCCATTTCCTATTTCTACTTCTAAGAATTTTATGAGGCTTTTGCATAGCTCCATCTTTTTCTTACTAATGATTATTCTATTGTCTACGAATAGTTTAAATATTGTTTATAAATGTCCTAAGTGTTCTTTTATAGTATGACTAAATACTAAGATGTCATCTACGTATACTAAAATAAAAAAATTATATTCTCTAAAAATATTATCCATTTTTCTCTGGAAAATTGGGGGGGCTGTCTTTAGTCCAAATGGCATTACTAACCATTCGAAGTGTCCTTCTGGGCAAGTAAAAGCAGTCCATTCTATGTTGTCTTCATGCATTTTAACTTGCCAATATCCAGATTTACAATCAAACTTGCTAAATATTTTTCTTCCTTGTATTCGATTTATTAATTATGTTTTATCTTGTAGCTTATATCCATCCATTCTGGTATTGTAATTAAGTCTCTTATAATTTATTACCATTCTTGTCTTTCCTCTTACTATTTCGCTATGATTTCTTACCATAATGATACTGACCTATGTCTTGAAATTGATCTTCTTATTACTCCTAATTTTAATAATTCTTTTATCTGATCCTCGAATTCTTTCAGGTCTTCATTCGTTGATTCTATCGAGGCAGTTTTAACAGTATATTCTGGGTTAATGATGTCAAGTCTGCAAGTTATATGATTGGCTTCCCAATGTTTTAGGGGTCTTTCTCCAATTATTTCTAACCTATCTAGAATGGAGATTACTTCATCTAGATCTTTCTGATTTTTTATTACTCCAATATGCCGCAAGCCCTTTTTGAAATTGTAAAGTTCTGTATTTATTTCTATTAAATTATAACTTTTTTCTATATGTGTATCTGAGAGGCTCATTTCTAATAATTCTATTTCTTCAATTTTTTCTTCCTCATCTATAGTGTGTATCTTAGTACGGGTGCATTCTTCTCCTTTATTGCATTTTGAGGTATTTGTATTAGGCTTATTTTTAAGATATCTAGATCTTGTTGGAATGGATTCTGTTGTTGTTGCGGTCTGAGTAGTATTTTTAGAGAAGATTACTCTGTCTCTTGTGAGGAGACAGCTGCCATTATTATGTAATAAGAAGTCTAATCCTAAGACAAAGTCTATTCTAATATTTAAATCTCTAACTCATATTCTTTCTAACTTGTACGTGGGTTTATAAAAGTCTGCACATGTGTTTAAAAAACATATTTGTGCATTACTGACATAATGCTTATATACATTTGAAGATCCATCCATTTGCATGGGCTTTGTGGTTCTGAAAATTGTTTTATTACATCTAAAGGCAAGATAGGTCTATTTATTATACTTTTTGGGCATCCTAAGTCTACTAGAGCTAGGGTTTCTATTTCACAGTACTGAATCCTTATTCTAATTAATATTTTTATGGTATTAATTTTCTTGTCTTCATTACAAATTAATCCTTCAAATGACTTGTAGTCTTCTTTTTCATTTAAAAGTTCTATTTCTGATTCTGGCGTTATAATTTGGCTAGATTTTTCTACTTCCTTCTGGCTAGTTTCTTCTACTTTTTCTTTCCCTTTTTCTAGTCTACTCATTCTTTCCTCTAAACTATCAATTTGTTCTTCTAAAGATCTTAATGTCTGTTCTTTTGTGCTTACAATTGCGTCAATTATTTTAATATTAAAAATTTTGTCAATGCACCTAATGCAACCTTCTATATAACAATTCATGCATTTGGCTCTTCTATCTTTACTTGGGTATCCTGTGCAATTAAAGCATCGTTGACTATCTAATCCTTTTCCTTTGCAAAATTGGTGATCACATTGTATATTAACAAAAGTAGAATCTTTTATATTTAAGTCTAGCTTTTCTAATCCTATTTCGTTTATTAAAGTTTCTTCTTCTGAATCAGATGAATCTTGTTTTCTTCCTTCTACGGCATCTATGCTTATTACTGAATATATGCTTTCATTATCTGACATATATTCATCTACATTTATCAGGGTTTCTTGGAAATCTTCTATGAGCTGAGCATTTCGTGTTCTACTGTTATTTCTACCTGGACAAGTATTAGCTAGATGTTCTTCACTTTCGCATGTAAAACAGGATAGTCTATTTTTGTAAATTCTGTTATTATTATGTTTTCTTACATGTCTGTCTTTATTTAGGTAAGACTTTCGTGCCGTGGATTTTCTTAGATAATATATTTTCCTAGGTTCGTACTTTTGGTTATTTTGATATGTCTTTTTGTATTTTCTTTTTGGTGTACTTTGATCATAGCTCTGTCTTGTATATATATTTTTATAAAAACCAGTCTCATTTTGTTTTAATTGTTTTTGTATTTGTATATTTGTACATTTTTCTTGTAATATTTCCATAACATGTTGTATTTTATGTCCTATAGACCAGTTTGCATTTAGGTTTTGCATTACTCCCTCTCGTTTGTTCCATCTTTCCTCTATTTCTCTTCCTAAGGCTCCAGGGAGTTTGTTAAAAAGCTTTATTCCCAAGCTTTGGTCAAATGCATTACCACTTATAGCGCAATAGTAAAAATAGTCTTTTAAAAAGTTCTTTATGTGGCTCCAATTTGTTATACTAAGTTGTTCTAGTTTTATTAGTGCATTCTTTTGTAATACTACTAATCCACTATTAGGGTCTTCTCTTGTTATTAAGTTGTGTATTTTATTAGTAAAATTATACGAATTTGGTCCCATGTTTACTAGTTCTTGGAATTCTTGGGGGTAAGCTACTTTGTATGCTTCCCATACTCCTTTAATTGATTCTCCTAGAAATGTTTCCATGTATCTATACATCGTTTCTGCATCTGTTTCACTATAATGGTGTATATAATCTGATACTACTATTCCTTTCCATACATCTATTACTGAGTTCTATAGTTGAGGGTCATGAGCTGCTATATTTAATATTTTTCCTCTATCTCCTCCGTCTTGGAGTTTGGTAGGAGCTTCTATTGGCATTCTTATTCCTATGGGTTTAACTATCTCTGATTCTGTGGCCGGGTCTTATCTAAATACTCAGTGTCGTGGTAAATTGCCTATAGTATATTCTACTGGTGGTACTGGGGTTGTCTTTTGGAAAGGGCTTGAACTTGTAGAGGCGGTTTCCATAAATTCATTTAAACTACGCGTTGTCTCGTCATCGCTTTTTTCCTCTTCTTCTTTTCTATATCCATAATTGTCTGTTCGAAATTTACACTCTCTAAAATGTTGTTCTACTATAGCAAATTTTATTCCTCCTAGTTTACAGCCTTTACATTTAAATAAAGTTGTTTTATCTATTTTGTGTATTTCTTTGGCCTTCGTTATTGATATATCTACTTCATAGTCATCTTCTTCATTGATTTGAACATTCATTCCTTCCATATTTATGGTTGTTTCGTTGTCATCTAAATCTTCATCTATTTTTTTTTTTATCTGTATATTTGTAGTCTGTGAATCTGATTGAGGTCTGTCCTTTATTATTAGTATATGTAAGATGGTCATTTGGTTTTAGCACTTCCTTTTTACAGAATTTTTCTAAATTCCATTCTCTACCTGCATATTCTTTTGAATTTATTTTTAAAGGTTTCATTAATTTTATCCCTTTATTTCCCATTAATCCTACTGCATCGTCTATTTTAATTTTAAATTTTGAACTGCTATTGGTGGCTAGTTTTCCAATAAAGCCGCCACATATTAGCAAATTATTACCACAGTTCATTTCTTTGTAACCCTTAGTTTGTATTCCAATTTTTATGTATTTACCAAATTCATTTGAATTTATCATGAAGTCTGGATTACAATAAAAAAATTCCTCCATTGTTGGTCATATCTACTTCTGTTAAGCCTATTATAGATCTTTTCGATTCGGACCATCTATCATCGTATAAAGTAATTAGTACTTTAGTTCCTAGATTTTTTCTAGTTAATCCTTTAAGTCCAATTACTACTAATCCCATATGCATGAGATTCATTTGTCTTTTTTGTATTTCTTTCATAGATTCTTTACTAATTAAACTTATATTTTCACTATCATTTTCTGATACGCACAACTGTTCTTCTCTATAATGTCTGTATAAGTGTGTTGTTGAAGAAAATATTATTGTATTATACAGTACCTGTGGGTTTAATAGTTTTAATCAATTTTGTTGGAAAATTTATATGTCTTTGTCTACATCTATTATCTCATCTAATTGTTGACTACTGGTGGGTCTGGATGAATTCATTGTTCTTGCTAACATATTGTTTCCTAATCGATCTTGAGAGAAACTGGCCCTTCTTTCTTGGGAACCTCGATTCCTGTTTGAAAAAATGCCCATGCTTTGTCTTTTTTAGTTATCTTTGGTCTATCTTTTTGAGGAGTTATTTCGGTCTTTTTTTAGTTGTTCAATTAGAGCTTGTATATCGTTATCTTGTTTTGCCTTTTCTTTAGGAATTTTAGTTTCTAATAAGATATTTAATTTTTTATTTATTTCTGTGATATTATCTTCTAGCATCTTATTTCATTCTAACAGTGCAAGTATTATTAGATTATTTTGTTTTACTCCTATTAAGTTTGTTTTTCCTGGTGGTGTATATTCAGATAAGCCTTCATGGTTAACTTGAAATTACCTTGAAATTGGGCTGCTCTCTTTAGAACTTCTTGATGAAAGGGGTCGTTCATGAAATAGTTAAGTCTTTTAGTTTAGTTAATTCTTTCTTAATTTCTTTAATTTCTGAGTGAATTTGTTCTATTGTAGTATTGTTAGTTATATTAATATTTTTTGCTGAAAGTGATTGTAATTTTGTATCTATATCTAACTGTTGTGCTTTTAGGAAATCAAAGTTACGTTCTATTTTTTCTAATGATTTATTATTTTGAAATTGCAAGTTCTCTAAAGTTTCTATTGACTTTAGTATTTTATCGTCTTTCAACTGAATGTTTTTTGCTAAATTTATTATTAAATATGTAATGGTATTTTTGACACCCAATTTTGACCGACCTTTAACCCTTTTTGGGAATGCTATTCAATTAAATACGTATTTTAAAATGTATTTTGAGTTTAAGATTTAGTCGATTTTGTCTAAAAAATTATAATTTTAGTATGCATGCTTTACAAAAATTATTGTAAATATTATTAAATTATTCTCTTAAATTATTATTTTTATCGATATTTAAACTAGAAATAATTATTTTACTCAAATGTTTTAAATATTGTATAAAAAATATTTTAATATATGTGGTATTTTAATTGAATAGTATTTCCTTAAATTTCCTCTTAATTATTTAATTCTTAGCCTATTATATTCTAATTTATTTCAAATCTAGCCATTCCAATTCAAATTCTCATTTCAATTATAGCCATTTAGTTGATTGCAATTTCAACCCTTTCTTATCTCAATTTTCAAGATTCCAACTTTCATTTAATCTCATCCGTCCATCCAATTCCGAAATAATCGTGGCCCTCCATCTCACGTGATCTCAACGGCTGAGATCAAGTCCTCCAACTTTTCTATTTTAATCAAAAGAACCCAACCCTAAACAAAAGATCCCATTCACTCTTCCTCTTCCTCTCTCCAAAGACCCGCCGCCCCTCTCTCTCAGCTTTTCCTCGCTCCGGCGAGACGCAGCAGCTACAACCAGCAGCTTGGCGAGGCGAGCAGCCGGCAAAGATCACCTGGCAGGCGTCTCTCTCTCTTCTTCTCCCTCCTCTTCTCCCTCACCCCTCCTCTCCTCTCTCGCCCACCCGCCTTTTCTGCTCTCCTCTCTTCTCGCAGCCATAACAGGAATGGAGACAACATCCAGGTGAGACAAACAACGGCTTCGGAAAGACCAGCAGTCGCTGGCCGCCTCTGCTTCTCCCATCTCTTTTCTCCGGCGAAAACAACAAACAACAACTTCAGCAGCTCCGTGACAGCAGCAGCAGCTCGGCGAGAAAACGGCAGCAATAGCTGCTCCGTCCAGCAGCGACGGACTACAGTGACAGCAGCTCCAGCAAGTGCAGCAACCGCGTGAGGCCTGTACACCGGCGAAAATAGCAACGACTCAGACCAAGCGAAGCTCCGGTCAGCAATTCCGGCGGAATCCTTTTAGAGATTTCAAGTTTATCAAAGACGGATCCTACTAAGATCCGTCCAGGTTTGTCCTTCTTTTAGTTCTTTAAATTTTCCTAATCTGACCATGAATTTCTATTTGCATACTTGTTCTACATGAAAACCAACTATGTTTGGGCGAGTTCATCTCGAACGAGTTGAGTTCTTTGTGATTTTATAATTTCTTTAAATTAGTACCCTTTCAAAATGTCATCCCCTTTTTCCTATTTCAATATATGAGTTTAATGTTTTGTGTGTTTGAATACTGTTGGCTTTGGTTGATATGTTTGAATCATGTTGAGTAATTTCAGCTAAGTATTTAAGTCTTGATTACCCTCTCAGATTCATGATAATTGCTGATTGTTAGTCATATAACCGTTACTAATTGACCCTTGTCTGGCTTGTCTTACTTGGGTTGGTTAGATTATACTATTTATGGTAATTATCTCTATGTCTTGATTTGCTTGGTAATGACTTTGATTAAGCCGTATATGCATTTTATGCCCTTTACCATAATTATTTTTCTCTTGCCAGACTTTACCCATTCTTGTTTTAGGACTATTGTTAACTGATCTACTTTACCTTAATTAAGTTGACCAGATCTCTTACTTTTGGCTAAATATCGTTTGATTTCATTTGTTTAAGGAAAATATCATAATTCCCTAAAATTATTTCCTTTCCTTTGGTGTCCTGCCCTCTCACCTAGTATATAATCAAGGCCCTCTTGTCATATGCTCAGGAATACACACGGACACACTTTAACAATAGTAAAAAAGTACTCTCTGCTCTCTCTAAAAATAATTTCCGGTGAATTCTAAGGAGTACTTGTCCACTTTGTTTTGCTGTGTACGGGTCTATGTGAATTAAGTTCGTCTGCATTGCTGATAACTATATTCTGCGTAATCGGTTAGTTCTACTTCACTAGTTTATCTTCATCTTTGCATATGTTATTTTGAATATTGTGTATGAATAAATAAAAGGCAGGCATCCGGGTTAGTTCTCTTCACCTCTTTCTTCTATGTGATATAGTTTGTGTGGTTTGTTTAAATGGTTGGGTCTACATGTATGTGAATAATACTTTATTATGCATATTTTCCTTTACATGTATCTGGTCGTATGTCTCTTTTGCTTTAGCAGGATTTTGATTTTTAAAGTTCAAGATATGGAGAGTCGCCATGGGAGGGAAACAATAGACGAGTGGATTTTATTTAAATTATGTTTTGAATATTATTTAATCTCCTTTATTAGTTTGTAATAATCTTGTAGCAACTCTAACCCTAGTAGATATATAAAATATATTCGGGGGGATCGTCTAAGGGGGGAGAGATTTATATGCTACTTGTTTATTTATTTTTATCGTAACTTATTTGTGTTTGAAAGCATGCTTATAGGATTGTGATTTGTTTGATAGGCCGTATTTTAATAATTCTGTTTTAGATCTAACTAAAATAAAACAAAGTATGCTATTGTCATTAATCATCTATTTAATCTTTAATTATAGTTTTAAAAGTTGATCGTGTTTGAATTGCTTATTATAATATGTTATTGGATTGGCATTAACCACCTTCTTAAGTATTAACAAAATATAGCGATATATGTTAGCTCCTTGTTTCA
>JAJOOR010008584.1:0-44921 GCA_036250505.1 Solanum acaule | reverse complement strand
TGAATATCATATATATGATTGAATAAATTTATGTTAGTTATTATGTATTAGAATTATTTGAAATCATGATTTCTAGTTTATTAGCACACTGGAAACAGGGAGAAAACTTCTATACTATGCCATCCTAATGTTGAAACCGATAGGCGAGGAAAGCCGTTTAGAGGAGTAAACAAAGTTGAGGCGCTAATAAGAAGGAAGTATCCGCTAAAGTATGATGCTAGTAGTGACAGGAGAACATGATAAACAAATAATCTAGTTCATAATGATCTAATATGAATTTAATTAATTATGAATATGATAGGAAGGAATAATTTGAAATAAAAAACCTGCATGATAAAGAACATGACTACATATGTGCATGATGAAATAACAAAAAAACTACGAAACTTTAATCCTATATACACTTAAAGATATAGAAACAATTGAATTAAGAAGAATAATATGGGAAAAAATATTTAATGATAACAAACCAGAAGATATATTAAACCAACAATGGTATAAAATAGACCTACATGATTTAGACCTCGAAAGAATAGAATGTTATGATTTAGAAATAAATTCAAATTAAAATGAATTATGAATATTCACAATATTGGATAAAATCTATGGAAGATATAAAACTATTAGAACAATTAATGGAGGAAAATTTATATATGTACCAAAGAACCCAAGATATGTTATATCTAGAATATATCATAAATAATATTAAAGAAATATTCAGATTAAAATAACTATCGAAAGAATATTACAATAAATATTATTACATTTTACCATGAATTTCACACCACCAAAAAATAACATTAAAGAGATATCAAGATTAAAACACTTAACAAAAGAATATTATAATAAAATCTTTAAAATAGATTACTCACCTACTACACTACCACATACCACACTACCACTTCCATGAATTCCTCAACTACCAGTTTCGCTACGAAAAATATCAGGGTCTATTAGAAACAACGTATTTACGTTCACAAAGTAGGGGTAAGGTCTACATATAACTCACCCTCCCCATACCTTGTGGAATTACACTAGTAGGTATATTGTGGTACTTAATATTCAAAGATAGAGTTTTAGGACTGAAGGTTCAATAGACAATTGAGCAACAATTTGAAGTGTTTTTTTGTGTATCATTAAAGCATAGTTTTGTTAGATCTTAATATGGGCCGTTTGATTGTATCACTTCCAATGGCATGATTGGTTTCATTCTCTGCTTTACTAAGGGATCTGCAGTTGCTTTCAGAAACCCTATTAACCCCATCGATGCAGAAAGCCATGCTATGGCACTTGGCCTGTGAAGTTATATGACTCAAGGGTATGTCTTCATTCTTATCCATGGTTTGATCTTTGATACTCAAATTAACTATCACACTTCAGATTTTGATTTTTTTCTCACTTTTCCCCCTCTTCATTTGTCTCTAGATTCACCAAGCAACATTATGTTTGCCGAAAGTGATTGACACCAAAGGAAAAGAACGGGGGCACATCTTGAAGTAATACTTACTGAGCTGGATTAGGTGTTGTATACGCCCTATAGTTATCACATGTTTTAAGTTCAAGACAATATTTTTAGTTTATTTAAGCCAAAAGCAGTATGTAATATCCAATGATGGAATATAATTTCCTTTTGTTGATTTTGTACAAGATAAAACTATAATCTTGATTTAATACTTTGTTCGGTTTACAATAAATATAAAACTATTTACCTTAATTATTGCTAGTAGAAATATTAAATTTGATGCTTGAGATTATTTATTGCAATACAACCTGATCAAAAGATAGAATAATTGGTTTGAAGTTGTGCGACATGTGTTGGTCTGTGTTGAATCAATATATTTTGGATATGTTGTGGTGGTGTTTTGTTCCCAGAAATAGGCTGGGACACGGCTCAAACATCCATGAGAGTTGCCGCCCTTAAATCTCCATGATAGATGTCACACCCCTTTTCTGACGGAGGAAAGGGTTTTTTCAATTCAAGTGACGATATTGATTAGAGATTATTTTATTTTGTTTTTCAGAGTCGCCACTTAGAATTGAGTTATGGTGTTTCAAGTCACCTTTTTTTGAATCCCTAATAAAAAGGAGATGACTCTTTATTTTGGTCTGCGAACTAGAAGTTCGGGTAAGGAATTATGTTGACCAAGGAGAAGGTATTAGGCATCCCTCGGGTTCTAGCACGGTCACTTTTATTGACTTCTATTTACTTTAAAATTATTTTTGGATATATTTTATATGCTGCAGTTTCGCTCATATTTTTATTGTTGATCTTTTATTTGGTCTCAACCTAGATGCGTAACTGCATTCTTGGTTTTGATATTTAATAGCTTCGTAGCATAACTGCTTTCTTCTCTCGAGTGTGTACTTAATATTCTATTTCTCACATCTTTATTTTAATTAAATAAAATATTTTATTAGAATAATTTTTTCAAGGTGTGCCACCACATCCTTGAATTTCCTTTAAGTGTTTCATAAAAAAGATGTGTAACCACATTCTCAATTGAAACAAATATTTTTTTAACATGCCTAAAACTACTCTAATGTTATAGCAAAATATAATTTATTTATAAATAAAATCATATAAAAAAAATCAATAATAATATTAGCAAATTATTTTAAATTAATAAAAATAAAAGAATTATTGAATAGCTAATTTATAATTTAAAATTTTCCATCTTATTATTAAACCTAATTAAAAGAAGACATACATTTTTTGTTATTTTTAAATCTTTTAAAGTAAACTTAATAAAATAAGACAAAACCAAAAATATCTATCTTGGACATAAAAAGAAATATTTAAGAAATAAGAAATAGTGTAAAACCTTATGTTCGATAAAAAATTACGTGTCTATAATAGAGGAGAAGAGACCTGCTCCAATGATAATGTGATTGAGTGTGTAAGGTTGGGGAGAATAGACCAGTCAAAACATTCTCAAGAGATTTTCACACAAAAACAACAACTGGGCCACCCATCATGTTCTGAGAATCTTTTGTCCGGTCTACTCTCATCAACTTTACAAATGTAAATTATGCCATCAGTGGAGCCGGTCGCAAAAGAATTATTGTTTCGTCAATCAACATCAATCGACATACCTGAATGGTGTATATAACAATGGTGAGAAAATATGCGAAACAAAACAAAATTAGCCTTGCCAACATATGAGGTAAAATATAAGGAAAATTGAGGTAGAACAAGGGAAACAAAACACCTTAATGAAATTCAAATTGCTGCTTCCATTCGCCAGACTTCACATTTAAAACAAATGGCAGTTCTATCAACACTACTGCTAAGGAGATAATCACCTTTCTTGTTCCACTTCAAATAGAAGATTGGCCCTTCATGTTTGTTAAGAGTACTAACCAATTCCCCTTGATGAAAAGTGTGTCATAGGATTGGTCATGAATATCAGTAAGAGAAAACCATACATGACATTAAAAGATGATAAAGGTGCCATGAAAAGTAAATCCCATGAATCCTAAACAGAAGTTACATGATTGGAAAAAAATCCAATTTGATCACACGAGGACAACACACATAATTGAACAACTTCAAGACTGAATAACTTGTCAATTAATGAAAAGGCTAAAGTAAAGAATTCTATGGAAATCATTCAGTTAATTTTAGAAATCTTCCAAGGTTGTCCAGATGGGCCGTGAAGGGGACCACGGTCCATTAGAGGGCTCGTGGTAAGTGCCCAGGGACTTGTCCAGGCAGTGTCCCTCCTACGAGCACCTAGACGGCCCGTGGTGAGGTTGACGAGGCCATGCAAGTGCTTATCAGCTGCCACTCAGAATGGGGCTTGTTCTTCTAGCCACTGGTCAAGGACCATGGCGTCCATCACGGCTCATGGTACCCTTGACAAGTCGTGAAGGCCTCCGTGAAGTGGTTGTGTTAGCTTTTAAGTCAAGGGCTTTTAGGTCTTTTCCTAATTATTTTAATTCAATACCATGTTGTGTTACCCTTTTTACAAAGTCCTATATAAAGGTTTTTAACCCCAACATCAACCAATTTAATTCCTTCTCTCAATTTTCCCTAAGAAGAAAAAGTTCATCCTCCCTAAATATTTCTCTCTCTAGAAGTTAGAAGAAGAAAGCTAGGGTTTCAAGATGAAGTCTCCTAATCCCCCATTGATTTCAAGCTTTTGGCATCAAGGTATTATAGTCTTCATCTATGGAGCTCTTTCCACCATAGAATTCCTTAAATCCCCAATTTTGAAGCTAAAAATCCCCAATTGAAGTTAGGCTTTCTTCTGTGTCATGATGGGGTCGTTTCAATGTTGATTTAATTGATTGTTTTATGAACAATTATGCATGAATTAAGATAATTCCATTTTATTAAGATGATTCCCCATGAACCCCTGCATAAACCATGTTTTCTAAGCTATGATGATATAATGTGATTTTAAATCATGAAACATGAGTTTATGAAGATATGCATGTTCTTATGAAACTAATGGAAATGATGTTAGATTTGCTTCAAGAGTAAATCATAATTGTTATTGAGAAAGAACATGATTTAAGTTACTTTGAGAGTAAAGCATAAATGTTGTGATTATTATTGTGTTATGAAAGGATTTCTCATATACACATGAAAGCATAATTGTCACGCCCCGAGCCTACACCCTGGGCGGGACTGGCACTCGAGAACCATTGCTGGCCCCAAGCGAACCCTTGGCTTGGCTTACTACTCAGCGGAAGACTTAAACAAAAGAAAATAGTCTCAAATGATGAACTCATGAAATAAACTTAGAATGTCTTAAAAGAAACATTCAACTAGCCAAGATGGCAACTCAAGTCTCAAAACATAAGCCAATAACAAAATAGTGACAATTGAACTAACTAATTGTTTATCTATGAAGCCACTAAAACTAAGATGGATGTTGGAACAAGACGCCCGATCATCCTAACAACTGAAAACTACTAAAGCAATGTAAATAGGGATCCTCCGAAAAGCAAGGAGGATCACCACAAGACTCTGAATGCTCAATTGGATCAACGATGCGCTGGATGCTGATCCTGGTTACATGTATCTGCATGATAACACCGATGCAGGACAAATGGTGTCAGTACATTGAATGTACGAGCATGCGAGGGGGATACTAAAACAAGACATAAGCTTGAAAGGAACTGAAAGAACAAACCTGGGCTCAACTCAACTCAACTTAACTCATTTCAATATAAAGCAATAAAATGAATGCAATATAAAGAAAAAATTTTAAAACATGGATAACAACTTTGTGTATTTAAAAATACAATAGTAACTATGTATGTATACAAATATACAATATAAACTCTTGAATGTATATAAAAATACAAAATACTGTTGTGGGAGTTTCTCTAATCGACAACCATCACTTAAGAGCTATTGTGGTGATACAATGTTTTGCCTCACGCTGCCAAGGCCGTCCTATACCTTGCCTAGGGTATTGAACCTGACTACTAAGTGGATCCACTAGTCTATGCTAAAAAGCACTAAAAAATCATCTAAAAAGTATGACCCTTTTCTACGCATGGTGGCTACATGGTTTATGGGGGCTGAGAGTTTTCTGAACTCTCCCCCATATCGGTGCTCAATACTACTCCCAAAATATAATACAAGCAATTATGTTTAAAAATATACTTCTTTCTGTGGTTTGAGATAATTTCTCAAAACTTAGCTCAAAGGCTAGTTTCCTCTCTTGCTTAATTGTGAAAGCATTTACTCTTTACTGAAAACTAGCTCAAAGGCTCTTTCAGAAATCAAAGTTTCCTTTCTTGTTTAAATGTAAAAACATTTTACTCTTTGGGAATACATAGTCCCGATATACTCTTTTGAAGAAATTGACTTCAATCTTTACTCTTAACTCAACTCAAAACTCAAGTCTTAAAACAAAGTTAAAACATTTGTAAAAGACTTTTGGAAAACTCTATGAACTTTTCTTGATTTGACTCTTAACTTTCCTTGAATTGAATTATGGATTCAAGACTCATGATCTCATGTTATTGATGATTTCATGTTGTTTAGACGTACCTTAGAGTGTAGAAATCAACTAGGAGCATAGGTACGTTTCAAGGAAACTAGTACGGCAGGAAGTGGGAAAAAGTAGAAGACCTGACATCCCTGGCGCCCTGAGTGGCGCGGGGCGCCAGAGGGAAAACTTCACAACTGAAGTTGGGGCGCATTGGCTGGCGCGGCACTCAGGGCCCCAACTATGGAATACTTTGTGGGTCGCTCTGGCTGGCACGACACTCCACCCCTTTCCCCAGATTTTCCCTAAATTTTCTTGCTCGTTTTTCAACTCTAAACCCTTTAGATTCAATTGGTTCTTTCCCCAAACACTTAGATTTGACTACATAACCAAAATATGAAAGAATCTACTCAAAAAGACATCAATTTTCATGAATTTAAATCAAGAACTTTTCAATAACTTCAACAATTAAGAACCCAATAGAAACTTCAAACGAATCAATCAAGAACCCAATTTCTATAACTTCAAGAACACAATTTTGCTGAATAAAATCATGATTGGCACGTGGGTGAACTAACCCAACGCTATGTGATCTGGCATACCTCGTAGGGATCAACCCTTGGCGAAATCCTCAAGCAATTCTTCAAGAATTCGACGATTCCAAGCTTCTTCTCCTATTTTTCTCCTCTTCTTTTCTCTTCTCTCAAAATCCCAACTTAATTCTCAGTAGCGTAAACTGAATCCCATCAGTAGAGACCCCAACTTAATTACCAAAACTAATTTAATTTATTGGGTAGTGAAAAGACCACAATACCCTTCTAAAAATCCGGTTTTGACTTTTCTTATCTAGACAACCCAACTTCAAATGGGCATATCTCCCTCATGCGAACTCGAAATTGATCAAACTCGGCGGCGTTGGAAATATTATTCAAAGATATTTCCTACGGTATCTGGTAGAATACGTAAATCATCCTAAGGTAGGATTTATGGTGGTTTAAAGTTGACCAAAAAACCCATACTTAACTTTGTCAAACTTTCCAAATTTGATTATTTCCAAAAACGGTTTCTTTCTAATTCTAAGTCTTTCTAGTAGCGGGGTGTTACAATATCTCCCCCTTGGAAACATTCTTCCTCGAATGAGATTACTCTTAGTTGGCTAAGGCGTAACATCTAACACCTAGCTCAACACCCAATCAAGCAAAATGTAAAAACAACATGCCAACTTTAAATAAAAGCCAAGTAATGGATTAATGCCTTAATTTGGAACTTTTACAGATTCGAAGAGATGTGGGTATCTCTTCTTCATATCCTCCTTAGCTTCCCAAGTAGCTTCCTGAACAAACTGATTTCTCCACAGAACTTTGATGGATGCTACTTCTCTAGCCCTCAACTTGCGAACTTGGTGATGTAGAATCTAAACATGAATCTCCTCATATTATAAGCTATCTTTGATACCAATATCTTCCATAGGTATGATAAGTGAAGGATCACCCATGCACTTTTTCAGCATGGAGATGTGAATTACCGGAAGAACCGCTGCTAACTCTTGTGATAGCTCCAACTCATAAGCTACATTGTCAATCCTCTTGGATATTCTATACGGACCAATATATCGGGGACTAAGTTTCCCCTTCTTACCAAATCTCATAACATCCATCATGGGTGAAACTTTCAAGTAAACCCAATCATCTACTTCAAACTCTAAGTCTCTTCTCCTAACATCTGTATGGGATTTTTGACAACTCTGCACTGTTTTCAACCTCTCTTGAATAACTTTCACCTTCTCCATAGCTTGATGAACTAAGTCTAGTCCTATCAACCTAGCTTCACCAACTTCAAACCATCCAATAGGAGATCTGCATCTTCTCTCATAAAGTGCTTCATAAGGAGCCATTTGGATGCTAGAATGGTAACTATTTTTGTAAGCAAACTCGATGAGAGGTAGGTGATCATCCCAATTACCCTTGAAATCAATCACACAGGCCCTCAACATATCTTCTAAAGTCTAAATAGTGCGCTCTGCTTGACCATCTGCTCAAGGATGAAAAGTAGTACTCAAGTTCACCTTTGAGCCAAGCCTTTGTGGAATGACTTCCAAAACTGTGCAGTAAATTGTGCACCTCTATCTGAAATAATCGATACCGAAACCCCATGAAATCTGACTACCTCTTGAATATACAACTTAGCATAATCTTCTACTGAATGGGTAGTCTTTACCGGTAAAAATTGGGCTGATTTCTTCATCCTATCAATAATCACCCAAATAGAATCATGCTGCATGCAAGACCTTGGTAAACCTGTGATGAAATGCATATTGATCATCTCCAATTTCCATTTTGGAAGTTCTATATTCTTAGCCATACCACCAGGCCTTTAGTGCTCTACTTTAACTTGTTGGCAATTCGGGCACTTAGCAACAAACTCTGCAATGCCCTTCTTCATACCACTCCACCAATAAATCTCTCTCAAGTCACGATACATCTTTGTGGAACTCGGATAGATAGAATATCTAGAGCTATGTGCTTCCTCTATGATCCTCTCTTGGAGTTCATCCACCCTTGGTACACACAATCTACCTTGATACCTCAATACATCATCTTCCCCTTGTTCAAAAGCCATTACTTTTTTCTTATGAACATTTGCCTTCAATTCAAGCAAAATAGGATCTTGGTCGTGCTTTTCTTTCACTTCTGACACTAATGATGATTTAGCCCCATTCATCACCACTACTCCTCCTTCTTTGGAATCCATTAGTCGAATTCCTAGTCGTTCAAGTCTATGCACCTCTTTTGCTAACTCTTTCTTATCTTCCTCAAAATGGGCGGTACTACCCATAGATAATCTACTCAAGGCATCAGCAACAATATTAACCTTACTTGGGTGATAAAGAATACTCATGTCATAATCATTGAGTAACTCTAACCACCTTCTCTGTGTGAGATTAAGCTCTTTCTGACTAAATACATACTGAAGAATCTTGAGATCAGTGAATACATCAACATAAACATTATACAAATAATGACGCCATATTTTCAAAGCAAAAACTATGGCAGCCAACTCTAAGTCATGAGTTGGGTAATTCTTCTCATGAACTTTCAACTGTTTGGAGGCATAAGCTATAAATTTGCCATTCTGCATTAACACACAACCCAAACCCACTCTAGATGCATCACAATATACAACAAAGTCATGCGTGCCTTCTGGTAAGGTCAATACTGGGAAGTAGTCAACCTCTTTTTCAATTCCAGAAAGCTTTTCTCACAAGCTTCAGACCATTAAAACTTCACTATTTTCCGAGTCAACTTGGTCAAAAGGGATGAAATAGATGAGAACCCCTCGATGAACCTTTTATAATATCCAGTCAACCCCAAGAAACTTCTAATATCAGTTGGAGATGTGGGTCTAGGTCAATTCTGCACTGCTTCTATTTTCTGGGTATCAACTCTAATTCCAACACCAGAAACAATGTGGCCTAAGAATGCCATAGACTCAAGCCAAAACTCACACTTAGAGAACTTGGCATACAACTCTCTATCCTTTAGAGTTTGGAGAACTATTCTGAGATGGCTAGCATGATCTTCCTCATTCCTCAAATAGATTAGAATGTCATCAATGAACATGATAACAAACATATCTAAGTAAGGTTTGAATACTCTATTCATAAGGTCCATGAACGATACAGGTGCATTAGTTAAATCGATCGACATGACCAAGAACTCATAAGGACCATAACGGGTCCTAAAAGCTATCTTTGGAATATCACATTTCCTTACTCTCAACTGATGGTAGCCATATATGAGGTCTATTTTTGAAAAATAGGTGGCACCCTGAAGCTGATCGAAGAGATCATCAATCCTCGGAAGAGGATACTTATTCTTGATGGTAACCTTGTTCAACTGACGATAATCTATACACATCCTAAGGGAACCATCTTTCTTTCTCACAAATATGACCGGCGCACTCCAAGGTGAGACACTTGGTTGAATAAAACCTTTCTCTAGGAGATCTTTCAAATGCTCTTTTAAATCTTTCAACTCTGCTGGTGCCATTCTATATGGAGAAATAGAGATAGTATGAGTATTCGGAAGAATATCTATACCGAAGTCTATTTCTCTCTCAGGAGGGACTCCGGGAAGATCATCTGAAAAGACTTCTGGAAACTCTTTTACTATTCGAACTGACTTAATAGGAGGTATCTCAACACTATAGTCATTATCTCGAACTAAGTGATAGACACACCCCTTGGAAACTAACTTTCTTGCATTAAGGTATAAAATAAAATGACCCTTAGGCACTGCTGAACTTCTATTCCACTCTATAACTGGCTCATTGGGAAACTGGAACTTGACTACTCGAGTTCTACAATTTATTGACGCATAACATGCATGAAGCTAGCCAATACCTAGAATGACATCAAAATCTAACTCAACTAAGTCAGCCATGGTACTCTTATGATTGATGGAAATGGTACAATCATGATAAACTCTCTCTGCTAGAATAGACTCACCAATAGGTGCAGAAACACTGAAGGGCTCAAGAAGTTGCTCAGGAAGAACATCGAAATTTATAGCAACAAAGGGAGTTACAAAAGATAAACTCGCTCCTGGATCTAGCAAAGCATAAACATTAAAGTTAAAGACTTGGATCATACCAACGACAACATCTGGTGAATCCTCTTGCTCTTGGCGACTGGTGATAGCATAAAGATCCGCCTACCCCTGAAGTAACTCCTCTAGATGCAGCTCTGTCTGGTTGAGCAACTGAAGAAGACTGGGCTCTATTGCCCCCATTACTATTACCCTGCTTATTCTTAGGGCACTCTCCCATAAAATGACCATTCTGGCCACAGTTAGAAAAACTAGTGGAGCCATCACGACACATCCCTAAGTAGTTCCTACCACACTTAGCACATGCAGGAGGCATACTACCCTCTTGTGCCATACTACCTTGAGAATAGGCGGTTTAGCTCTGAAATTCTTACTATTGTACTTACCTTTGTTCTTTGGTGCAGGCGCACTAGCAGATGATGGAGCAGGTCCCTTTTGTTTCTATTGGAAGGAAGACCGGTTGGCATTATTTTTATGCTGGCCGGGCTCATTCCATGATGTCTTAGCCCTCTTATTCTTAAACTCTTCTCTATCCCTCAACTTGTCCTCCTCAACTTGTTGCACATGGATCCTTAGCCTTGCTATGTCCATATCCCCTATCAGCATTGCTTCATTACCTTCCTTGCTTGACAGGCGAGAGAACCCATCAACGAATAAACTCATCCAGCTTCTCATGTCAGCAACAATCTCTGGAGCATAGCGGGAAAGTTGTGTGAACTTCAGACTGCACTCATGAATGCTCAAAGAATCCTTCTTAAGAGTGAGGAACTCTTGTACCTTTTCTTCTCTCAATTCTTGGGGAAACAAACGCCTAAGAAGGCCTCCTCAAATTAAGCACAACTCACAGGTGGTGCTCCCTCAACTCGGTTCTTCTTCCATTGGTCGAACCATATCTTAGTGACACCTTTCATTTGGTATGCATCTAGTTCCACCCTCTCAGTATCAGCAACATGCATGATCTCAAAAACCTTCTGAAGCTCTTCAACAAAACTCTATGGATCCTCAGTAACACTTGAACCTATGAAGCTTGGTGGGTTCATCCTTAAGAACTCACGGATCCTTGAAGTATCATCCACTTCCTGATGATTCCCTCTATGTTGCCCAGCTTGATTGGTCACAACTTGGTTCGACATCCAGATAGCTTCACGGAACTCAACATTGGTGACCTCTCCTTGAGGTTGCACTTCAGGTGCATTAGGTACCCCTTGTTCCTGTGGTTCAATATTTCATCTAGCTGGACGACCTCTGACAGCTCTTCGTAGAGGCATGATCTGAAAGACACGCATAAGCACGAGTTAGGAAGAAACTTTTTTAGAGTTAAAAATCTATCGCACGAAATGAGTATGAAAGAAGTGAGATAATTTCCTACGTGTTGCAGCCTTCTAATTATAAATGTGGCGCGCTTCACACCGATAACTAAGACTCTACAAACATGACTTCATAGACTCCCTAAGACTCTTGAACTTTGTGCTCTAATACTAAGTTTGTCACACCCCGAGCCTACACCCTGTACGGGACTGGCACTCAAGAACCATTGTTAGCCCCAAGCAAACCCTTGGCCTGGCTTAATACTCAACGGAAGACTTAAACATAAGAAAATAGTCTCAAATGATGGACTCATGAAATAAACTTAGAATGTCTTAAAAGAAACATTCAACTATCCAAGATGGCAACTCAAGTCTCAAAACATATGCCAATAACAAAATAACGACAATCGAACTAACTAAATATCTATCTATGATGCCTTTAAAACTGAGATGGATATTGGAACAGGACCCCCGATCATCCTAACAACTGAAAATTACTAAAGCAATGTAAATAGGGATCCTCTGGAAAGCAATGACGTGACACAAGACTCTGAATGCTCAACTAGATCAATGAAGCACTTGATGTTGATCCTGGTTACATGTATCTGCATCATAACAATGATGCAGGCCAAATGGCATTAATACATTGAATGTACGAGCATACGAGGGGAATACTAAAACAAGACATAAGCTTGAACAGAAGTGAAAGAACATAGGCTCAACTAAACTTTACTCATTTCAATATAAAGCAATAAAATGAATGCAATATAAAGAAAAGCTTTTAAAACTTGGATAACAACTCTGTGTATTTAGAAATACAATAGTAACTCTATATGTATGGAAATATACAATATAAACTCTGGAATGTATATAAAAATACAAAATATTGTTGTGGGAGTTTCTCTAATCGACAACCATCACTTAAGAGCTATTGTGATAAGACACCGTTTTGCCTCACGCTGTCAGGGCCATCATATACCTTGCCAAGGGTATAGAACCTGACTACTAAGTGGATCCACTAGTATATGCGAAAAAGCACTAAGGAATCAAATAAAAAGTATGACCATTTTCTACCCATGCTGGCTACATGATTTATGGGGGTTGGGAGTTGTCTGAACTCTGCCCCCCTATCGGTGCTCAATTCTACTCCCAAAATATAATACTAGAACTTATGTTTAAAAGCATGCTTCTTTTTGTGGTTTGAGATAATTGCTCAAAATTTAGCTCAAAGGCACCTCTTGGAAATCAAAGTTTCCTCTCTTGCTTAATTGTGAAAGCATTTACTCTTTACTGAAAACTAGCTCAAAGGCTCTTTCGGAAATCAAAGTTTCCTTTCTTGTTTAAATGTAAAAACATTTTACTCTTTGGGAATACATAGTCTCGATATACTCTTTTGAAGAAATGGACTTCAATCTTTACTCTTAGCTCAACTCATAAATCAAGTCTTAAAACAAAGTTAAAACGTTTGTAAAGGACTTTTGGAAAACTCTATGAACTTCTCTTGACTTGAATCTTAACTTTCCTTGAATTAAATTATGGATTCAAGGCTCATGATCTCATGTTATTGATGATTTCATGTTGTTTAGATGTACCTTAGGGTGTAGAAATCAACTAGGAAACATAGGTACGTTTCAAGGAAACTAGTACGGAAAGAAGTGGGAAAAAGGTAAAAGGCTTGGCGTCCCTGGCGCTCTGAGTGGTGCGGGGCGCCAGAGGGAAAACTTCACAACTGAAGTTGGGGCACACTGGCTGGCACGACACCCTAGGGCCTGAAACAATTTGTGGGGCGCTCTGGCTGGCACGGCGCCCCATCCCTTTCCCCAGATTTTCCCCGATTTTTCTTGCTGGTTTTTAACTCTAAACCCTCTAGATTCAATTGGTTCTTTCCCCAAACACTTAGATTCGACTACATAACCACAATATGCAAGAATCTACTCAGAACGACATAATATTTCATGAATTTAAATCAAGAACTTCTCAATAACTTCAACCCAGTAGAAACTTCAAACGAATCAATCAAGAACCCAATTTCTACTACTTCAAGAACATAATTTCGCTGAATAAAATCATTATTGGCACGTGGGTGAACTAACCCAACACTATATGATCTCACATACCTCGTAAGTATTAGACCTTGGCGAAATCCTCAAGCAATTCTTCAAGAATTCGACGATTCCAAGCTTCTTCTCCCCTTTTTCTCCTCTTCTTTTCTCTTCTCTCAAAACCCTAACTTAATTCTCAATAACGTAAACTAAATCCCATCAGTAGAGACCGCAACTTATTTACCAAAAATGAATTTAATTTATTGGGTAGTGAAAAGACCACAATACCCTTCTAAAATCCAGTTTTGAATTTCCTTATCTAGACAACCCAACTTCAAATGGGCATATCTCCCTCATGCAAACTCGAAATTGATCAAACTTGGCTGTTGGAATGATAATTCAAAGATCTCTCCTACGATATCTGGTAGCACACCTAACTCATCCTGAGCTAGGATTTATGGTCGTTTGAAGTTGACCAAAAAACTCATAATTCACTTAACTTTGTCAAACTTTACAATTTGATTATTTCCAAAAATGGTTTCTTTCTAATTCTAAGTATTTCTAGTAGTGGGGTGTTACAATTATTATGAGAGGTTTTCTTACATAAGGATTCTTAGTGTTGAAAGCTTTACTCAACTAAACTTTGAATCAAATGTTTAGGAGCTATTCCGTCGGATTTTTGCTTACTATCGAGAGGATATTGAGATGGAAGTTCTCTCATAGCTTAAGGTCCGGTTTATAGTAACAATCTCCTTATCCCATACCTATGTGCCACAATAGGAATATTATCTTAGATATACGATGATTGTCTCAGATAGACATTTGCTAGTGGATCCACGTAAATCTAGAAGTAAAGGTTTTTGCCTTGGCAAATAAGGAGACCCCTTTTCGGTGTGGGCAGACACCGGATCCCAAGTTATAGCTCACATGGTTTTAAATGTCGGATAAGGCTACTTCCCACAATAATGATGAACTAAGGTTACTTCAATAAGTATCCCACAAGTTTTGAAATATGAGTTTTACTTGCAATGACCATGATTACGATTATGTTTTCTAACCTCTTATCTTATGGTTTTAACTCGGTCTTTTCATGACGTGAAAGGTCCTTTTTAGCTTGATTTTATAACTCTATGCATTGCTAAAATACTTGGTATAGCTTTGTAATAACACATACTCTTGCCTACATTCTTATAAAAATGTAGGGTTTGACGTTCCAAGCTCGCATTCCCTTGGCTAGAGTTTACTTAATAGATATTGGAAGATTGGTGAGTCCTCATGCACCAAGGACCGAGCCTTTATTTCATTATGTCTTTACATTTTCAGTTTGTATTTGATGTACGGGTTACGTCTCGATTAGTTCTTATGTACTAGATGGCTTTGAGACATTGTTACACTTTTGCTTCATTTAATAAGACTCTTATGTTTTGAAGTTGTCTTTGAAATTCTCTTAAATTTCTATTATTTTGTTTATGTATACTAAGTGGCTTGAGTAGGGCCACTTGGGGTCTTATACGCCACGTTATACCTAGGGTCTACCTTGGGTTGTGACAAATTTGGTATTCAGAGCATAAGGTTTAAAGAGGTCCTAGGAAGTTTCATAAGCCACATCGAATAAAGTCTTGTTCATGAGTGTGAAGCACGCCACACTTATGAATGAGAGGCTATAAGATGTTTAGGAAACTCCACTTCTTTCATTACTCTAACTTGTGTGATAAAGTGTAACTCTATGTGTCCTTTCTCCTAATTTGTATCCGATACTTTTCAGAAAATGGCACCTTGGAGAGTTTACATTAGGAGGAATGCAAATGAAAATGTGGAGCAAGAGGCTCCTTCTCAAGCTCCTTAAGTTCCGGTCGACCCACTGGCCAAGCAAGTGACTAATGCAGAGTTTAAGGCAGCTTTTCAAGTGTTGGCTCAAGCAATGACAACACAAGCCAAATGTGGGTACAACGGCAACTAAAGTGAGAGTCTTCACTAGATTGAACCCTCCGGAGTTTCATGGTTCTAAGGTTTAGGAAGACCCTCAAGAGTTCATTGATGAAGTGTATAAAGTTTGATTATCATGGGAGTGATGCCTATAGAAAAGGTGGAGTTGGTCGTTTATCAACTTTAGGGTGTTGCTCAAATATGGTTCAACCAATGGAAAGAAGACAGGGCGGAAGATGTGGGTCTTCTCGATTGGGAAATGTTTAAGGTTGTTTTCCTTGATAGGTTCTCTCCCCTTGAGATAAGGAAGGCAAAGGTACTTGAATTTATCAACCTTTGTCAATAAAACATGAGTGTAAAGGAATATGCTTGAAATTCACACAATTGTCTAAGTATGCTCCTACAATAGTAGCCAACCCTAGGGCAAGAATGAGTAACTTTGTTTGGCGTTTATCTGAGATGGTTGTCAAATAATGTAGTACCACCATACTTATCAATGATATGGACATTTCTAGTCTTATGGTTCACGCTCAACAAATAGAAGAATAGAAACTTAGGGAAAGATCCAAGGAGACAAATAAGGCAAGAACCAGTGATGGTAACTTGTCACATTCAATGTCCGATGGACATGGTCGTTCTAGATTCTGAAAAAGGTTTTCTGGTCAAGGTTCCTCCAATGCTCCTCCTAAGTTCCATAAAGATAAAGGGTGTCTTACCCTAAGCCTCAAGGAGGGAATGGTAGTGTATCTTCATTGTCTATTTGTTCTAAGTGTGGAAGGAAGCATGAGAACAAATGTTTAGATGGTACAGATGGTTGCTATGGTTATGGTAATAATGGCCATAAGATAAGGAATTTCCCAATGCTTACGACTAAGGGAAGAGAAGGTAAGAAAGATCCTCCTAGTGGTCTGGGTTAAAATTCTCCAAAGCAAAATTCATTCTATACACTTTAGACTCGTCATAAGCAAGAGGGTTCTCCCGATGTGGTAACCAATATGTTGAAAGTCTTCCAACTTGATGTTTATGTTTTACTTGACCCCGACACTACCTTTTCTTTTGTGATGCCATATGTGGCAATGAGGTTTGATATTCTTCCGGATGTGTTATTAAATCCTTTTTCTGTCTCTACTCCAGTTGATGATTCTATTGTGGCTAAGAGAGTTTATAGAAAGTGTTTCGTCTCCTTGTCCCATAGAGTCACTCATGTTGATCTTGTAGAACTTGATATTCTATATTTTAATGTTATTCTTGGTATGGATTGGCTGCATTTATGTTATGCTTCTATTGATTATAGAACCCGTGTAGTCAAGTTTTAGTTTCCAAATGAACCCATTTGAGAATGGAAAGAGGGAAATTATATGCCTAAGGGCCAGTTCGTCTCTTTTCTTAAAGGTAGAATGATGATTTCTAAGGGTTGCGTATACCATATAGTTAGGGTGAGGGATATAGTTTTTGAAACCCCTACTCTTGATTCGGTCCCCGTTGTGAACGAGTTTCCGGAAGTGTTTCTAGATGATATATTCGATATTCCTTCCGAAAGGCAAATAGACTTCGGTAGTGACCTTCTCCTAGATACATAACCTATCTCTATTCCTCTTTACCGAATGGATCCGGCCGAACTTAAGGTATTGAAAAGGCAATTAAAATATTTGTTGGATAAGGGTTTCATCCGACCGTGTATCTCTCCATGGGGTACTCCAGTTTTGTTTGTTAGAAAAAAAGATGGTTCACTCTGTATGTGTATCGACTACCGGCAATTAAAAAAGGTTATCGTTAAGAACAAGTATCCTCTACCAAGGATAGATGATTTGTTTGACCAATTTCAAGGAGCAAGTTACTTCTCTAAGATTGACCTTCAGTCTGGATATCACCAATTAAGGGTAAAGGAAGATGACATTTCAAAGACGACTTTTCGAACTCGATATGGTCATTATGAGTTTTTGGTAATATCGTTAGGCTTAACTAATGCTCCGACATCATTTATGGATTTGATGAATAGGTTGTTTAGAAAATACCTTGACATGTTTGTGATTGTGTTCATTGATGACATTTTGATCTATTCGACAAGTGAAAACGAACATACCGATCATTTGAGAATTGTGTTGCAAGTTCTCAAAGACCAAAAATCTTTGCAAAGTTTGGAAAATGTGAATTTTTGTTGAGATCCATAGCTTTTCTTGGTCACATTGTTTTCGATAAGGGTATTGAGGTAGATCCTAAGAAGATGGATGCGGTCAAAAGTTGGCCCAGACCTCTATCCCTTTCATATATTAGGAGTTTCTTGGGTTTGGCTGGTTACCATAAAAGGTTTGTTGAATGATTCTCTTTGATCGCCTCTCCATTGACGACATTGACCCAAAAAAAGGTTAAGTTCATACAGTCCGAAGCATGTGAAAAGAGTTTCCAAGAATCAAAAGATAGAATTACTTCCACGCTGGTGTTGACTTTATCGTAAGGAACCAATGGGTTTCTTGGTTATTGCGATGCTTCTAGAATTGGGTTAGGATGTGTCCTTATGCAGAATGGGAAAGTCATTGCCTATGCTTCAAGGAAACTTAAGATTCATGAAAATAATTATCCCATCCATGACCATGAACTAGCGGTGGTTGTTTTTGCCTTAATGATTTGGAGGAATTACTTGTATGGTGTTCATGTAGATGTATTTACCAACAACAAGAGTTTGAAATATGTGTTTAACCAGAAAGATCTAAATCTTTGCCAAAGAAGGTGACTTGAGTTACTAAAGGGTTATGGCATGAGTGTTCTCTATCACCCCCATAAGGAAAATGTGGTGGTAGATGCTTTTATCAGTGGGTAGTGTTGCTCATATTGAAGAGGATAAAAAGAAGTTGGTTCGAGATGTTCATAGGTTGGCCCGATTGGGTTTTTGGCTAGTTGAATCTACCAAGGGTGGTGTTATGGTTCATAATGGTTCAGAATCATCTTTTGTGGCTGATGTGAAAGCCAAGCAAGGTCTTGATACGAATTTGGTCAAATTGTAGGAAGCGGTGCTTAAAAAGTTCGTTGAGGCTTTCTCCAATGGGGGAGATAGTGTGCTTTGATATCATGGTCATTTGTGTGTTTCCAATGTAGATGACTTGAGAGAGTAGATATTATTAGAAGCCTAGAGTTCTCGATATTCTATTCTCCCGAGAGCCACCAAGATGTACCGTGACTTATGGGAGGTCTATTGGTGGAATGGAATGAAGAAGGATATTGTGAATTATGTGGCTAAGTTTCCTAATTGTCAACAAGTGAAAGTTGAGGATCAAAAGACAGGAGGTTTATCTCAAGATATCAGTATTCCTACTTGGAAATGGGAAAATTTGAATATGAACTTCATTGTTGGTTTATCTCGCACCCAGTGACAATATGACTCGATTTGGGTCATAGTAGATCAAATGACGAAATCAGCTCATTTCATTCCCATGAAAGTTTCTTATTCTACGGAGGACTATGCTAAGTTGTATTTGAGGGAAAAGGTGAGGCTACATGGAGTGCCCTTATCCATTATCTTCGATCGTGGTATCCAATTCACTTCTCAGTTTAAATCTTTCCAAAAGGGTCTTGGTACTCGTGTTAAGCTTAGTATGACATTTCATCTGCAAACCGATAGGTAAGCGGAGCGTACTATCAACACTTGGGAAGATATATTAAAAGAATGTGTAATTGACTTCAAGGGTAATTGAGATGATTACTTACCTTTATTGAGTTTGCATATAATAATAGCTATCCCTCAAGTATTGGTATGACACCATTTGAGGTTCTATATGGTAGGAGGTGTAGATCTCCCATAGGTTGATTTGAGTGGGTGAAGTCGCTTTGATAGGCTCCGAGTTGGTGCATGAGGTTATGGAGAAAGTTTGAATTATTAGAGAAAGGTTAAAACGGCTTAATATCGACAAAAGTCCTATGCCAATGTGAAAAGGATAGACCTTGAGTTTGCTGTTAATGATTGAGTCTACTTGTAAATTTTACCCATGAAAGGTGTGATGAGATTTGGAAAGAAAGGGAAACTTAGTCCCCGTTATGTGGGCCCATATCATATTTTTAGGCATGTTGGTAAGGTTGCTTATGAACTTGATTTGCCTAATGACTTGGCATCGGTGCTGTTTATAACAAATTTTAAAGTGACAAAAAAAATTACAATCACAATAAAATAAGAAGAAACATAACTTTATTGATAAAGATTGCGGGTACATTTCTGTTCCTCCCTTGATTATACTCTCCTAAGATTTATCCATGATTCTAGGGTCGTTAGTGGCGTATTTCTTGAACTATGATGATTTAGATTTGACTTCTATATGAATATTCCATCAATTTGCGGAATATTCGAGATGCCTTTTAAGGAAATTTAGTACCATTTATATAGGCATGAACTAGGAATAGGATTGAGTAGCCTCCAAGAATTCTAATTGAAACTGAACACACCTTCTAGAGTCCCAATTTGAATTGAACACGTCTTGTAGAGTCCCACAAAATTTCAATGTCTAAAAATTCCCCCTTCTTCAAGTCTTGTCGGAGTGTAGACTCGATGAAACTCAAAAACGACGCTTGAAGTACTCATTCTTCCACCTTTGCAGCTTCAGATTTTCAAATTTGATTTATGAGAGAAGAGATGAAGGGAAGATTTGGTCCCACTAGGCGTGCCAATTTGTTTGCAACAAATTTTAAAGTGACAGAAAATAAATTGCAATCACAATAAAATAACAAGAAACATAACTTTATTGATAAAGATTGTGGGTACAGTTATGTTCCTCCCTTGATTATACTCTTCTAAGATTTATCCATGATTCGAGGGCCGTTAGTGGCATATTTCTCGAAATAGGATGATTTAGATTTAACCTCTATATGACTATTCCATCAATTTGCGGAATATTCAAGATGCCTTTTAAGGAAATTTAGTACCTTTTATATAGGCATGAACTAGGGTTTAGGGTTGAGTAGCCTCCGAGAATTCTAATTGAAATTGAACACACCTTCTAAAGTCCCAATTCAAATTGAACACGTCTTGTAGAGTCCCACAAAATTTCAATGTCTACATGTCTACAGGTGCATCCAGTTTTCCATGTCTCCTTGTTGAGGAAATGTGTTGGAGATCAGACATCTATAATGTAATTGGAGAGTCTTGGCATAAAGGATAGTCTTTGAAGAAGTTCCCGTTGAGATTTTAGACCGGCAAGTTTGAAAGTTGAGAAATAAAGAAATAAAAGTTCTTTGGAGGAATCAGTTAGTTGAAGGTGCTACTTGGAAGGCCGAGGTTGATATAATATCTCGTTATCCTTATCTATTTCGCTCTGTCCCTACTCTAGCTTGAGTTATTTAGATCCTCATGGTTTACTCTTTTAGTGTCATGTGTCTTAGATATTCCCGTGATTTCCTCATTTATGCATGTACATGAAAAGGTTGGATTTTTGAGAAATTGAGTTAGTTAATTTATTTCTTCATGTTTATGTTAATTTGAGTAGGAGTTGCATATAGACCATATGAAATGATATTTTGAGCATGCTTTAGCATGGAGTTGATGTTTCCTCCTTCTATATGTGCATTCTTGTGATTGCATACATATTGGGCTGTTAGGTTTGAGTTCCTACTATCTTAGGTTGTTTTGAATCTCATTCGAGGACGAATGTTCCCAAGGAGAAGATATTGTATCACCGTGGATTCGAGAAAGTCTAGAAAGGGATCAAGTAGGAAACTCACAAGCCAAAACTGGACCATGGAACCCTCCACGAAGCCCCAAATGGGCCGTGAAGAGGACCACAGTCCATTAGAGGGCTCATGGTAAGTGCACAAAGTCTTGCCAAGTGTCCCTCCCACGAGCGCCTAAACATCTCGCGGTGAGGTTGACGGGCTGTGCAAGGGCTCGTCAGATGCCACTCAGAAGGGAGCTTCTTCCCCTAGCCACTGGTCAAGGACCACTGTGGCCATAACGGCTCGTAGTACCCTTGACGGGCCGTGAAGGCCTCCGTGAAGTGGTTGTGTCTGCTTTTAAGTCAGGGGCTTTTGGGTTTTCTAATTATTTTAATTCAATACCATGTCGTTTTACCCTTTACCCAAAGCCCTATATAAAGGTTTTTAACCCCAAAATCACCCAATTCAATTCATTCTCTCACATTCCCAAAAGAGGAACAAGTGCATCTTCCCAAAATATTTCTCTCTAGAACTTTGAAGAAGAAAGCTAGGGTTTCAAGATCAATCTCCTAATCTCCCACTGATTTCAAGATTTTGGTATTAAGGTATGATAGTCTTCATCTATGGAGCTCTTTCCTCCATAGAGTTCCTAAATTCCCCAATTTTGAAGCTAGAAATCCCCAATTGAAATTAGGGTTTTCTTCTATGTCATGGGTTCCATTCGGTGTTGATTTAATTCATTCTTTTAGGAACTATTATGCATGAATTAAGATAATTCCATATTTTAAAGATGATTTCCTATGATCCCATGCATAACCCATGTTTTCTAAGCTATCATTATATAAAAGTTGGTTTTGAATTATGAAAGATGAGTTTATGAAGATATGCATGTTCTTATGAGACTACAGAAAATGATTTTAGATTTGCTTTCAGAGTAAAGCATAAATGTTACTGAGAAACATGATATATGTTGGTTTGAGAGTAAAGCTTAAATGTTGTGAAAGGATTTCTCATATACACATGACAGCATGATTGTGAAAGGTTTTCTCACATAAGGATTCTTAGTGTTGAAAGGTTTTCTCAACTAAACTTTGAATCAAATATTTAGGAGCTATTCTAAAGAAAACTAGTTTGGATTGGCTATTTGATGTGTTGATGAGTCTGAGCTTTAAACTGATTTATGGCATTGTTTTCATAGTTTAAGTATCCTCAATGCCAGATTTATGCTCTAAATTGATACTGGTGTATTGATTTGTAGATAGGATAACAAAAGAGAAATGAAAGAACAACAAACCTGAAGATCGCCGACTCTTCAATCACCGAAAGTTACAGTATACCACTCCTGAGATGAGAGAAATTGGGAGAAGGCTAAGCCCTATCGGCAACGCGCTGATTGGATCGGCGAAGAGGAGTTAGTCCACTGATTTTTACAGAACAATCAATGAGGATGCAAGCAAAATGGCGATCCAAAGGAGCAAATAGTGCATCACGGAATCCATCGGCGATCCTGACATAGACCGCCTAAAGTCACAGTCGGCATTAGATGAAAATTCAAGGTAAGAAGGTGATGGACAGGGGCAATTGGTGAATCACCTACCTGTTGGCGAAGCACGATTTACCCCAAAGGCCAAATTTTGAAAGGGTATAAATTGATTTTTTGAAAAGAGAGAAAGCATCCAAACATTGTGAAAACTCTTTCTTAGAACGAAAACAATGTTCTTTTTAGTTTTGAAGCAATTTTCAAGTAGATTTCGAGTTGGGTTTTGTAATTGAAGCTACATTGCATCATTTTAAGGGTTTGGAGATCAATACCCAGCCATGGAGAATGTAGTAGGTATTGAATTCTTACTTTATATGATTAATAGCTAAACCTCCCATTCTTGGGGGTGTGACCATGTGACTAATTCTCTAATTTAGTTGATGGGTGTTAGGGATTATTGATCTTATTACTATTTTGAAGTGGGCTTGATTTATAGGTGTTGTTCAATTGATGAATTGGAATGTTTGTTTCAATTTCACTTAGTGTTTTATTCTTGCTTGAGAGAGAGGTGTAAAACCAAGGTTATAAATTAGCGTTTATAGTAATTGGGTTGTTGTGGGTTCAACTCGAGAGAGTGAATTCTAAGCTCAATTCTACTTATCTTGCTTGAGAGAGAGTAGATAAAGTGAGGTTTTGGGCTGTTTATAGTGTTAAGCTTGTTGAGGTTCGAGAGAACTCACTTGAATTGTAATAGTTGTTCGAGAGAAAGCTATTACATCTAAGGTCCAGCCTACCCGTTAAGATCTAGAAACCTTTAGTAATTACCGACCACCCATTTAGCGAAATTGGCAGTTAGTCGGACACGCCCCCCAAGTATCTCTTAATTACTTGATTACCCCCTATTGTTCATGATTGTTTTAGTTGCTAGTTGACAACCATTTCCCCCATCTAACATTTGTGTCAGTCTTCCAATTTATTTAAGTGTGTTCGATAATCTCTCTTTCTACAATCAATTAAATCGCATTTGTAACTTCATAATTGAATTCAAAATTGTACTGCTCCCTGTTGGTTCGACCCCAACTCACTTGTTGGTTTTATCTAGATTACGATCTTCTACACCTAGTATCAGATGAGGTGTAGTTGAGCGTTAATCAAAATGACGCCTCTGCCGAGGAGTGGCGTTTAGAATTCTTCTATTGAAGTTTGAATTCTGATCTCTTTGTGTTGTAGTTGAATCGACTTACCTTTTTGTTGTGAGCTGTATGTGATCAAGTGACATGATGAGTGCAAATGAAAGCACTGCGAACCAACTTGGTCACCAAAATGATGGTGGTGATTTCTTTCATGCCAATAAAGCTCTATTGGGGGCGTAGTTGTTATTCGCCTACCTCCTATCGTGGATCATGCTGCACTCCATGTGACAAACACAATGCTGCAACTCTCGCAAGCTAAAGGCATATTTGGGGGGCTGGATCATGAGAATCCCCATAAGCACATTCAAAACTTTGTGGAGATATGTAGTCCGTTATCACTCAAGGATATTTCACAAGAATCGGGTCCGGTTGTTCCCTTTTTCTTTAATGTGGGAAGCAACCAAGTGGTTAGTAGGGCTACCGAAGGACTCCATTTCATCATGGAAGGAGCTTATAGAGGCATTCTACATAAGGTTCTTTCCACCCTCCAAGATGGTGAAATTCTGTGAAAACATCCAAAACTTCAAACGGGTAGAAGGAGAACCGATTCATGAAACTTGGCTGAGATTTCAAAAGTTTCTATTACAATGTCCTACTCGTGGGCTTCCGAGTGATGTGATACTTCAATATTTTTATCAGAGTTTAGACTCGGTGGACAAAAGAGTAGCCGACCAGCTGTCCCGATGAGGTATAATGTTACAACCATTTGAGGTAGCCTCGTCCCTTCTTGATGAAATGACAAAGATCAATTAGGCGTGGGACACTCAAGAGGACCAAGTTTCCCCCTTAAATTTTAGGATGACAAAAGATCAACTTGACAAGGAGAAAGAGAGGGATGAGAATATTAGCAAAATGATGTCCCAAATGGAGTTGTTACAAAAATAATTGCTAGAAAAGGTTGGTGATCCCAAATTAGTTAGAAGAGTGTTTAGACTTGAGGAGGGTTCTCACTCGAGCTACTAAAAGGTGAGTAAGAATCAAGGTTGGAACTCGCATAAGAAAGTAGAGCGAAGACGATACTATCAAGATTGGACTGAACAAAATGACCCATGGAGGAGAGAAGAGAGTCCTGAAGAGTACCACACACAATGAAGTGACAGACCAAGATCAAAGGGTAGTTAGTGTAACCTAAGAGTGGATGAATTGTTGATGCGTATCCTAGATAAGGTCGAAGGATTTGATGACATTCTTAAGGAGATGAAATCTGATTTCTCATAATTGAATAATAGAGTGAATTCTCACGTAGATGCAATCAAACAACTTGAGGGTCAACTGAGCCTACTTTCAGAGCAATTGACACCCAAGGTATTTTAAAGGGGTGACGTTGAGTGTGCAATAACTTTGAGGGTTGATTATGACAAAGATTTGGCGATTGTGACTCGAAGTGGAAAAATAGCGTTTGTAATGTGAAGGGTAATAATGGGATGAACGTTCATGAGGAAGAGAAAGATGTCGATGAGGAAGAGAGGCCCATTCAAGCACCGGAAAGTGATATGCTCAAAGAGAAGGAGGAAAGTCCTAAGCAAAGCCCTGTCGAAGAGTTGCAAAAATCTAAAGAAAAGGCTACCTCAACTCCAAAGATAGTGCAACCTCTTCCCAGAATAGCTCCTCCATTTCCTCAACGTTTAAAAAAGAAAAATGAAGATAAAAAGTTCAAGAAATTCCTATATGTGTTTAAGACACTTTCTATAAATCTTCCTTTAGTGGAAGCATGGTCACTAGGAAAAGAAACATGGACTTCGAAATAATCTAAAGTTCTCATAATTGTAGTGCCATTATGACTAGCGAGATGATTACAAAGAAAGAGGATCTTGGGGGCATAAACCATACCATGCACCATTAGTATGCTTCTATTTGCTAAAGCTTTACGTGATTTGGGGGCAAGTATAAATTTGATGCCTTATGCAATCTTTAAACAACTTGAGTTGGGCGAACCAAAATCCACAACAATGCGGCTTCTTATGGAGGACCAATCGATCAAACACCCCGTTGGAATACTTTATGAATATTGGTGAAGGTTGATCGATTTATATTTCCGATCGATTTTGTTATTCTTGATTGTGAGATTGATGCTGAAGTTCCTATTATTTTGGGTAGACCATTTTTAGCAACCGGAAGAGCTCTAGTGGATGTTGAAAGTGGGGAGTTGAAGTTCTGAGCAAATGAAGATGAGGTCACCTTCAAGTCAATGAAGCAAGCGAGTGACATTCATGTAGTTTCAACGATTGATGTGATTTATGAAGAAGTGGCTAGAGTGAGCGAAATGATGTGTATGAGTGAACCTCTTGAGGTTGTTCTTTCAAATTATGATGAGACCGAAGTTCAAGGGTATGATGAAGCGGTAGTTGCTCTATCGAAATTAGGTGAATACTCAACAAACCCATTGAAGCTAGACATTGATCTAAAGAATCGAGAGAATCCTCCCGCTGAACCATCCACGGAGGAACCGCCTAAGCTTGAGTTAAAAGTGCTCCCCACTGATGAGTCCGAGATTCAGACTCATTTAGGGCTTTATTTGTATAGATTTAGTGTCCTCAAATGCTTATTTTATGCCAATAACTTATGTAAAATCCTTGATTTCCAGGTATTTGGATTTAGGAACAAAGCAAGGACACTAATTTGCAAAAGGGAACAAAACGATCTCAAAGAAGGAAGAAAAGAGAGCCTGGTGATCACCAAGTCCATTTGGCGAGTCGCTGAGTGGCCATTTGGCCGCCCAAAGTTCCAGTGTGCCAGGCCCTGAAGGAAAAAACCAAGTTGGTGAGAGAAAGGAGCAGTCGGCAGATCGCCGAGTGATTCCGTGATGCATAATTAGATCGCCCAAAGTTACAGAACTGGAGGATGCTGAAGGACAAGGCAAAAAGGCGATGGAATTTACCAAAGGGCGGATCATCGAGTTGATCGGCGAGCCCAACTTACTACGCCGAATGGCCCTTCGTAACATATTTTTGGTGACTATAAATACGTTTTTGAAAATTTAGTTTAGTATCTTTTATCAATTAGCAAGTATCATACTTTGAATATATTGAACTCTGAGTATTGAGACAAGTTTTCCTAATCTTTGAAGATTTGAAGTTTTTCACTTTTGAGAAATTGGAAGTGGGTCCTTGAGATTCTTCAATTTGGACAATTATAAGGACGAAATTAATCTTACCCAGTTGATGGAAATGCAATTTGGTAACGATTTTTATCTTTTTATGATGTCTAACTAAAACCCCAATTCTTGGGGTGTGATTATGTGATTATGGGCTAATTTAGTTTATGGGTATTGCTAATTGTTAGTTTAAATGATGTTTAGAAGTGATCATTAATTGTGGTTCAATTTAAGAATTGTAGTTGCAAATGCAGTTCTACCCTTATGTTTTTGGCTTGCTCGAGAGAGAGGTTTTACAACTAAGATTATTGATTCATGGTCAGTGGGTATTGGGTTGTCATGGGTTCAGCTCGAGAGAGTGAATCCTAAACCTTTTCCACACATTCATGTCGAGAGAGTGAATGGACTAAAGCGTAGGTTGTTCTTATTTTGCATGATTGTTGATATTCAAAAGAAATCAACTTGATTCGGGGTAAATTGTTCGAGAGAAAATTTACCTTGTCTATAGTCTAGCTTATTCACTAATATACAACTATTTCCTAATAGTTGCAATTACCCAGTTTTCTACATTAGCCTATAATCGAATCACATCCCAAGAACCCGTCTCATTATTGTTATTTCATGTTGTTTGCTGCTATTGTAGTTGATAATTTCAAAACCAAAACCCCCTTATTTGATATTCGTGTCACCCCCTGATTTGAATTATGTTTTTGTTTGATACTATCTATTCCTTTTGCTGATTTGAACGTATTCATACTTTCGTATTGAATCTTAAACACGTACCACTCCCTGTAGGATTCGACCCCAACTCATTTAGTTGGGTTATATACTGACTTGTGATCGTTGACACTTAGAATTGGAAAAAGTGTCCTTTAAATGTTAATCAAAATGGTGCCGCTATCGGGGAGTGGTGTTGGTTAAGTTGAATTTTGTTCTTTTTAGTCATAGTTGAATCTACTTACTTTTAGTTTTGGTTTTCATGTTGATAGTTTAGAACATAATAAAAGAGCATATTGTGTGGCAACAGTGACCTAATGGATCACCCTCCTTTGAGATTGATGAGTCTCAAAGATAATATCCTAACTTTCAATCAAATGAAGAGTGAGACAATTCATGAGTTGTGGCCAAGATTTAAGGTACTACTACAGCAGTGCCCAACTCATGGAATTCCAGATAAGATGCTACTGGAATGCTTCTACAGGGGTGTTGGTCCTGAGAATAGAAGAGTGGTTGATCAACTCTCTTCAGGTTGTTTGATACAACAACCCTATGAAACAGCAGCCCAACTCCTTTATTGCATGGCTGAGACCAATAAAGAGACTGAGAAGGACCAGATCTTGGCCATACTGTTAACTCAACTGGATATCGGGGCCAAACAGATTTTGGAATTGGAGGTATCGTACAAAAAGAAAAATCGGTACATTCCCCCTCATGAGCGGATAAAGCCCAAGGATTACGAGGGTGGACAAATAGAAGAGATCCTCTCACTCATTCTCTGCAAAGTCGAAGAACACGACAGAGTGTTGAGAGAGATAAGAGAGAATGTCTCGATGCTAAATCAGATGACAACCTCTCATTCCATGTTCATTCAGTTATTGGAGACCCAACTGGGTCAAGTGTTGTCTTGTCTCTACCCAATCCAAGAAAAGGGTTGCCTAGTGACACTAAGGCAAACCCAAAGAATGAAACCTAAGTGGGGATTTGCATCGTGCCACGACATTAGCTAAGGCGCTTCTTGGGAGGCAACCCAAGATTCTATTGCTTTATTGTTGTTTCAAAAATAACTGTGTGTTGATTTTACAGGTTCAAGTGTAAGATGTGCTTGAAAAATGCAGGTTGGCGAGCAAAAGACCCAGTAGGTGACTCGCTGAAAAGGTCGGCGAGCCTAACCTGGACTGTTGGACTCAAGTAATTTTGAAATTGGAGTCTGTAAAACTCGGCGAGCCCAAGAACAAATTAGTGCGTCGCCGAACGGGTCGGTGATCACAACTTTGTCCGCCATTTAGACCCCCACATTAATTGAAGGTCCTATAAAACTCGGCGAGGTAAGTGCCCGCCGAGTGGGTCGGCAAGCAAGACTAATGTCGTCGAAAGGGCGAGAACTGGACGGTTTTAAAAGCCAAAGGTTTAAACTTTCAAACTCTTTCACATTCCCTCACTTTTTAACTTCCCAAAATCACACCCGCACTATATTTTCGTGTTTTTACTACTTTCTAGTCGTCAATTGTGTGTTCGGAGTTGGATATCTTTGCCGCCTAGCATTTCAACTTATTTATTCAGCATTAAAGGTTGGTTTTTCTTAACCCCGAACTCGTATTTGGCAATTTTTACTCATTTGCAATTGTGTTGATCTTAGTAAAGTGTGTTGGGCCTCTCTGATTCCATGTTTTCGTGCTTGTGTGCATCTGTGTCTAGTTTGAATTTGAATATCTTGCCTTTATTGCCTAAGTGTGATTTCCCAAAATTTCGTGCTTAAAATAGATCTAAATTGTTGTTGGTTCTAGTCGGGTGAAGTCTAAGTAACCCACATTTGTGCCAAATGATGTGTTTTCCCCAATGATGGAGCGGTTGACGTCATTCTTAAGGGCTAAAGTCGTCAAATGACCAAATTTGGCCAAATTGAGAGAAGTCTGAGTATCCCGGGGGCATGGGTTTTATGGATCTTAGTCTAATTGAACTAGTGTGTTGTTTGAATTTTGTTTTCGGGGGCTGCAGGGTTGAATTTGGAAGTCGGGGTTGAAAGTAAGCACATTGGGCAATTTGGCTAGCTGAGTCGAGCTCGCTGAACCACTCAGCTCGCCAAAGTGCCCAATGTGCACTCGGTCCCCCTTGATAGCCTTTAATTTCAAGCAATTGTTAAGTTTGGGTTCTGTAACTTTCGGTGAGAAACCTGAGTGCACTGGGTGACTCGCCGAAAGTCTTTCTTGATCGCCCTTTCTGCGCCCTTAACCCCTAAAATACACTGTAACTTTCGGTGGGCTAGTCCTTGCTCACCGAATATTGTCGGTGATTCGCCGAAAGGCTCCTCCCATCGCCGACATGCCAATTTTTCTGAGAAGTTTTTAGCCAATCCTTTCGGTGAGCCCGACTTTGCTCGCCAAAGTGGTTCGACGACTCACCGATTGGTTCAGCGAGTCTGTCTGCAACTATTTTTCTGCAACTTTGTTTGAACTATTCCTTACTTTCTATAATGTGTTGGCAGATATGGCGAGACCAAAAGTGGCTGGTAGATACATGCCGCCCCGCAAGAGGGCCAAGGGAATCAAAATCAACGAGGATGCAGTTGCATCCAAGGCTAAGGCTACCAAACTTCCCACCATAGGTGGGAAAAGAAAAGGGAAAGGCAAAGCACCTGCTCCTACGTCACCGGAGGCCAACTCTGATAGTGACGAGATCTATGCCACTCACCTCACCACTTCTGAGAGTGAGGGTGAGCACCAAGATCCTCGGGCTACCAATTCTGAGCCTGAGGATGATGAGCTACTAGCATCCCTGAGGGTGGAGCTGCGATCCAAGAGGATGAATGATCCGTCTAGGATCTCCAGGCCACCACTACTCCTTCTGCTCCAGCACAGGTTGTGGTCTTAGCACCATCGGTACAGGTCCTCCTCCACGGTCTATGAACAAACTGAAAACTGAGCGGCTGAGGACCATTATAAAGGAGAAGAGGTTGTCTACTGATGGTGTCATAGACAGGTATGTGGAGATCATGAGCTGCTTGAGGTCCCACAAGTTCTAGCTGTTCACCCAACCCCGAGGCTCTTATGTTCCAAATTGGGTTCGGGAGTTCTACATTGCTTACGGAGCCCTGGTGCCACAAGGGAAGAAGCCGACAACCAAATTCAAGCCGGTTGATTATGTGGTTGTCAGGGGTAAAAAGGTGAAATATGATAGTGATGCTATCAATGCAATCCTGGGGGTTTCAACACAAATTGAGGATGACTGCCAATATAAGATCATGACAAAGACGTTAAAAAACATGAAGAAGTGGTTAGCTCTTCTGATATCATATGGTACTCCCAAGTGGCTCGAGGTTGGAGCACCCATTTAGAAGAAGGATCTAAATATAGAGGCAAGGTTCTGGTTTGACTTCATCAGCAGTACCATCATGCCATCCCAGAACAAGTCGATTCTCTGCCACGCCAAAGCAACCTGTCTTTGTTGCATCTGTCACGACCCAAGGGTACCCCCTAGACGTAACTCGGCGTACTTGACCCCCGAAGGGGTTGCATACAAGCCCTTAGCATAATCATAACATCAAGACATAGAATAATGCGGAAAATTTAAAACTTTTACAATAGAAGTCAACTTCTTTTTCATAAATGAAAATAAGAACCTAGACTTGTCTTAATGACCATCTAGTACAATAGAGAGTACAAATAGGGTGAAAATCCCTTTACATCAATAAAGTCTCAAAATAGGAAAGTACTATAAAACTAGAAATGAGTAATCCGTCCTCGAACTTGCCGACTCGCCAAGCTTAGGGAATAGTCAACCCAAGCTTCACTTGAAAGGAGAAGTGTGTATCAATGACCAGAACCTACACTCATAGAATGTAGAAAATATGGGTTAGCACAAATAATGTACAAAGTATGGAAGCCATGCACAAAATCCTTAAAACATGCACAAAAGGGACATTTAGTTGAAATCACGCCTTTATCAAGTTTAAAAGACATAATGCACATTTGTGAAGAAACATAAGCCAAACCATCATATAAGCAACCCAAAGCCACACTAGTGCAATGCGAAGGTAAGATCCCATAACCCTACCAAATGCTAAGTATCACATTTAGGTTACCAACAACATACATATCTTACTTTGTCTTAGTCATAGCCAACATACATAAGTAAGGAGTCATTCATGTTCAAAACTTGTAACAAGTAAAGTCAACCTTAACATTCATACATACCTTTCATACATAATCCATAAGTCATCATAACATAAGAGAACCTCACCATAACCCCTCTTAAAGCCTACTTGTGCAATGCATAAGTGAAGTCCCATACCCTCACTCATACTAAGTAGTACCTCTCAAGAAGTCATAATTAAAGTCCATGTTCTTATCATAGTTCGTATTCATATCATATAGGGAATTTTAGCCTTAACTGACATAGACCATGTGAGCTACATGGAATCCAGTGTTCTACCCCCACATCGAAAAGAGGTGTCCTACTTTCCTAAGGTAGAACTTTCATAATAGCTTTTAGGTGGATCCACTAGCTAAAGACCTATGTGAGCACATAATTATGGGATAGGGGGGTTGCTACTAGAAACTCAGACTACTAGCGTAAAAGGTTTCCATCCCATGAGACAACATACATTGGAAAGCCGAACTTGCTAAATGTAAATGCTTCCATCTCATTGTTCATATCCGCTCGGTGCTAAACATAATTCCCTTTAATAGTCATATTAAGTCTTTACTTAAGTTCATGTTCACAAGAGAATGCACTAGGCACCCAACCAACATAATACCACAAGAGCTCATAGATTCATTAGGTGAGAATGTCCTTTCAATGTTAGAATCATCAACATGTGAGTAAACCTTTCACATAAAATTCATAGTGTTTCATGAGAATAGACTTTCAAATCAACACAATAAGCTTATCATAGCATATATACATACTTCATGCACAATAAAGTGTAAAGGGTATAGGGAAAAAGGATCTTGCATCAATACCACAATTACACACTAGTCATAGAATCATCACTATCTAAGTGAATCATATGTTCATATACATTTTTCATCAACATATATGAACCCTAACAAATTGCCCTTCGAGGCCATAAATCAAGATCAACCCTAACTTCTAGAATTTACACATTAGATAGAGGGATATCATGATTCAACAACTTAAACAATGTAAACATAATCAATTGTCAAGCTCTCATCATCAATCAAGCCATACATAGTTCACAACTTAGGAAGAAGGGGAAATCATGGGTCCAAGGGAGATTTTCATCATAAAACATCAATACTCCAACATTCCAATCATAAATCATCATAATTAACCAAAATAAACCATAATTAAACAATGGAAAACGTTTTGGAAGAAGACCCATGTTAGAGATTGAAAACCCTAGGTTTGGGGGATTTGGAATCTTGAAAACATAATTTGAAGGGGCTCTTTGGGAGATAGCTTCCCAAAGATGAAAAGCATTCATACCTCAATTAATAATCTCCAAGAAATTTGGGGAAGAACCTTGAGAATCTACAAACCCTAGCTCCAATGGTTTTTTTCTTCTTCCTTGGGTTTAGAGAGAGAAATATTGAGAGAGGAGGGAGTTTTTTATTTCAATTGGGTGTTTGTGAATAATGACTTAAAAACAATATATATACTTCCCCTAACAATACCCAAAACACCCCCACTTTAATTGGACTAAAAAGGAAATGACCCAAAGGACCTTCATTTAAGTGCCCTCATCAGGGACCACGACCCACCTTCATGAGCCGTGGTGTGGACCATAACCTGTGGTCCCCCTCGTGAAGGTTGGGGTAGTAGCTACCTTTTAGTGGTGTGAGGCACATGAGCCAAGGCATCACCACAAGGGGCTCCACGAGCCGTGGTCCCTCTCATGGTCCTTGAAGCAGTAGCCTCACCACTTGGGGCCCTTTGCTCATTGCCTAAGGCAACTCCATGAGCACCTCCCATGGTCGTGGTCATGACCACGGGCCGTAGTGATGGCGGTAGAAGTTGAGGCAATAGCTAGGGAAAATGGTGGCCATATTTTTATGGCCAATGAGGTTTCACGACCACCTTCACGAGCTGTGGAGTGGACCACGACTCGTGGTCCCCCTCGTGAAGGTGGGGTAGTGTGCTCCTAGCTAGGGGAAGCCTTGGCCTTTCTCCTTGGCACTTGCCCCTTGGTCTTGACTCAATAAACCTCATTTCAACCCTAAATGACTTACTAAAAGTTCGGGGAGTCATTTTATGATTTTTAACCTTACGTTTAAGCTCTAGTTTAACCTACCATTTTCTGGGGTGTTACAGCATCATTGATAGGACAAGGCTGAACCGGGGGATGATTATTGCACAAAAGATGGTCATGAGGGCCAAGCAACGCCAAACTTCCCTCCCCTTTCCGGTGTTGATCACCGAGTTGTATAGGCAAGCACGAGTGCCTAGAGATGAGAAAAAGGATGTGGAAGTGACTCCCACATCCTGAACCGACATCTGGAGGATTGAGGCGGTGTATTTGAAGGATGAGGTAGAAAAGAAGAAAGCAGCCCCGGTGGACTCTTCCCCAGTTGTTGATACTCAGACACTACCTGCAGAGGCAGTATTGCCTACTCCGACCCCTAGGCCTTCAAGTACATCTAGTGTTGTCCCTTCTGTTACTCCAGTTCCTCTACAGCCCCTGCTCACCCAAGCGGCATTATTACGGATAGGGCAGCTAGCCCATTCTGCTGATAGACGCACCGCCAAAATTGAGGCCACCATTCCTGGCATGATCAATATGGCCCTTGCCGACGCTGTGACACCCCTTACTATGACTATTGATGCCCTTGCAGCACATATAGCGGTGTGTGAGCAAGTCTTAGGGGCCATTGATGAGGCGACGACTCTAAAGGATGCTATTGCTGAGTTGAGGAGAGATGTGGACCAGCTGAAGTCCACCGACATGTCGATGATTTTTGGGACAGTAAAGATCCCTGATATGCCAATTGATCCAGATGTGCCTCCAACTACCACCGGAGATGAGGTCCACACTGATGAGATAGTTGTTGCTGAGTCCGAGGCTAAGACTGATGAGGAGCAACTTAGTGTTGATGAGGAGGATTCTTTTGAGGGCCTTATGGAGGTTGAGGAAGCCATGGTAGATGCAGCCGTACTGGACCTTTTGTTGCTGATGTGACTCTAAGCACTAATGCTCATGATCAGAGTGCTACATCGGGCATTGATACCCCGACAGATGGAGAGATTGTGTAGACAAGACCCCTTTTTACCTCCAACTCTGTCTTCTTTATTGATTTTTAGTGTTTATTGCATTTGAGGAAAAAATGTTTTTTGTTTGTGGTGGGGTGAGGTACTTCCATACCTACCTCTTGTGATTATTGTTTTTGTTTATATATTGGGTTGTGTGTTGTAAATTATTTTTTGGCATTGTTTTGTGGATGTTTGAGCTTGTGGCTCCGTATTTTGAATGTAAATGGTTTTTGACCCTTTTAAAAAATTTGTGCCACCTCTTGATTTTGTTGAATGTGGATGTTCTTGTGCAAATTTGAGTATCGGTCTTGATCAATATCGATGACTTAAATAGTGCTCTCAATCAAACAAAAAAATGGATGTGCGGCTACGATGAGGCCAAATGAAGTTGCATAAGCAATATGTGAACTTTTTGCATCTCATTGTGACTAACAGATTATCGAATTGAGTCTCTTGTGATAAACATTGCCCACTAGCAAAAGTGTGGAGTCTTGTTTGATATTGGTGCCAATGCTTTGTGTGATGAGCTTACCATGAACCATGTGCGATGACACCTAGAATTTTCCCCTTTGGTCCGATTGACTAAGTGATGCAAGCTCTTGAAATGATCTTAGGCAACAATTTTAAAGAGTGAAACAATTTGACAATATACCTCTTTTGTGGCCTACCTTGTGAGTGTGTGAACTTTGCTTGAACACCTTTTGAGCCTTAGCCTTTTCTTGGAAGAAACTTGATGCAAATGAGACCACTCTTTATCCCTTAACCCATAATCCTCATGAAGTGTGGTTTGTTTGAATAGCCAACTTAGGCCAAAAGACTAAGTTGGGGGTGTGGTGAAAGGAGAAGGTAAATCAAGAAGTGCAAAAAAATTCCCCTTGTGATCCATGATTTTGAGAAATATGGAACCCTTCCATACAAAAAAGAAGAAGAGAAAAAGAAAAGAAGAATGAAAAAGAAAAAGAACGAAAAAGTTTTGAAATAAAGTTGTGAAAGTGCAAAAGAAAATGGGGTGTCCAGTATTCCATGGAAAGTGAATAATGGGGTGAATCGTGAGCATGAATGAGAATGATGAAGAAAAGGAAAGGAAGTGTTGTTCATACCACTTTTAATAAGGATAGTAGCCATTGAGACTAAATGACCATACATTTACACTCAGCCCCATTACATGCCTTAAAAAGACCTTTATGATCTTGAGTAAGCTGAAACAAGTGTTGGTTGGAAAATAAGGGCAAACCTATTGGTGGAGTCATGCATGTGTTCATCTTTGTGAGTGTGAGAGTTGTTTGTGATTCCGAAACTAAAGTGTTGAACAATTCTGTGAATATGGAATCATTATTTGTGTGATGGCATTTGAGTACCTTTGTTGAGCCTGAACTTGCATTTGAAGCAAGTATAGTGAACTTGAGAATCTTCGATAATGGTTAGTCACAACTTGAATCTTTGAGTTCACAACTGATCCTTGCATAAGTAAATTGAGTCTTGTTGTGTACATTCATGATTGAGTCTTGAGTAGAACTATTTGAGACATCCTTTTTGAACTGTTGAACTTGAGTTTTACTTGAGGACAAACAAAAGTTTAAGTTGGGGGTGTTGAAGAGTCCGAGATTTGGACTCATTTAGGGCTTTATTTGTATAGATTTAGTGTCCTCAAATGCTTATTTTGTGCCAATAACTAATGTAAAATTCTTGATTTCCAGGTATTTGGATTTAGGAACTAAGCAAGGACACTAATTTGCAAAAAGGAACAAAGCAAGCTGAAAGAAGGAAGAAAAGAGAGTCTGGTAATCGCCAAGTCTATTTGGCGAGTCGCCAAGTGGCCATTTAACCGCCTAAAGTTCCAGTGTGCCAAGCCCTGAAGGAGAAAATCAAGTTGGTGAGAGAAAGGAGCAGTCGGCGGATCGTCGAGTGGTTCCGCAATGCAGTGTTAGATCGCCCAAAGTTACAGACCTGGAGGATGCTGAAGGCCAAGGCAAGAAGGTGATGGAATGGACCAAAGGGCGGATCGCCGAGTTGATCGACGAGCCCGACTTACTACACCGAAGGCCTCTTCGCAGCATATTTTTGGCGACTATAAATACATTTTTGAACATTTAGTTTAGTATCTATCAATCTTTTATCTAACAATCATTATTATAATTTTCAGTTTGAACTCTGAGTATTGAGACAAAGTTTTCCTTAGCTTTGAAGAATTGTAGTTTTCCATTTTTGAGAAATTGGAAGTGGGCCTTTGAAATTCTTCAATTCGGACCTTTGTAAAGACGAAATTAATCTTATCCAGTTGATGAAAACACAATTTGGTAACGACTTTTATATTTTTATGATGTCTAGCTAAAACCACAATTCTTGGGGTGTGATTATGGGCTGATTTAACTTATGGGTATTGCTAATTGTTAGTTTAAATGTTGTGTAGAAGTGATTTCAATCAGTAATTGTGTTTAATTTAAATAATTGTAGTTGCAAATGCAGCTCTACCTTTGTTTTTTTGGCTTGCTCGGGAGAGAGGTTTTAAAACCAAGATTATTGATTGATGGTCAGTGGGTATTGGGTTGTCATGGGTTTAGCTCGAGAGAGTGAATCCTAAACCGTTTTCCACATTTAGCTCAACAGAGTGAATAGACCAAAGTGTAGGTTGTTCTTATTTTGCATGTTTTGTTGATGTTCGAGAGAAATCGACTTGATTCGGGGTAAATTGTTCGAGAGAAAATTTACCTCCTCTATAGTCTAGCTTATTCACTAATTCACAGTTATTTCCTAACAGTTCCAATTACCCATTTGTCTACATTAGCCTATAATCGAATCACATCCCAAGAACCCGTCTCATTATTGTTATTTTTGTGTTATTTGTTGCTGCTGTAGTTGATAATTTCAAACCAAAACCCCCTTATTTGACCTTCGTGTCACCCCCTAACTTGAATTATGTTTTTATCTGTAAATATCTATTCCTATGATTGACTTGAACATATTCGTATTTTCCTATTGAATCTTAAATATGTACCACTCCCTATGGGATTCACCCCAACTTACTTAGTTGGGTTATTATGCTGACTAACGATCGTTGACGCTTAGAATCGGATTAAGTGTCTTTGAAACGTTAATCACTTAGCACCGAGAGGATATTGAGATGGAAGTTCTCCAATAGCTTGAGGCCCGGTTTCTAGTAGTAATCTCCTTATCCCATACATATGTGCCACCATAGGAAGATTGTCTTAGATAGACGATAATTGTCTCAGATAGACATTAGCTCGTGGATCCACGTAAGTTAGAAGTTAAGGTTCTTGCCTTGGCAAGTAAGGACACCCCTTTTCGGTATGGATTAGACACCAGATTCAATGTTATAGCTCACATGGTCTTAAATGTCGGTTAAGACTACTTCCCACAATAATGATGAACTAAGGTTACTTCAAGAAGTATCTCACAAGTATTCAAATATGAGTTTTACTTGCATTGACCATGATTACGATTATGTTTTATAACCTCTTATCTTATGCTTTTAACTTGGTCTTTGCATGACATGAAAGGTCCTTTTTAGCATGATTTTATAACTCTACTCGTTGCTATCATACTTGGTACATCTTTGTACTAACACATACTCTTGCCTACATTCTCATAAAAATATAAGGTTCGACGCTCCAGGTTCGTATTCACGTGGCTAGAGTTCACTTAGTAGATATTGAAGATTGGTGAGTCCTCATGCTTCGAGGACCGAGCCTTTATTTAATTCTGTCTTTACATTTTCAGTTTTGTATATGATGTAGGGGTTACATCCCATTCACTTCCTATGTATAAGATGGCTTTGACACATTATTAGACTTCCGCTTCATTTAATAATATGTTTTGAAGTTGTCTTTGAAATTCTCTTAAATTTCTATTATCTTGTTTATGTTTACTAAGTTGCTTGTGTAGGGCCTCTAGGGGTCCTATATGCCATGTTACACCAAGATTCTACCTTGGGTCGTGACACATAGGGGTAATTGTGCTACTTTATTGTGTTGAACATTCATGAACAGGCTAAGTCATCTTCAATGACGCTAATCTTCTTTCGATCTCAAAGCATATATGCATGGAATCTCCTTTCGGTCTCATCTATATGCCAATCCTAAGCAACCCAATACCTTACTCTATCCTCTCTTTCAAGAATAGGTCAAATAGATCCGACCCATATCTTCTCTTTCAAGCACGCTACAAACATCAAACCTAAATTGCTAGTATCAAACCACTTTGGATTCAACTTCAATTTATAAAATTCAAGCACAAAGTTGTAAAACCCCAAAAACTAGAAAAGTGTTCTTCAAAGGTAAAAGTGTTCTCCAAAACTATCTCTCAAAAATAACTCTCTCGTATCTCTCTTTTTCGTACCCCCCAAAATTACATTATTTGGGCTATTTATACTTTTCCAAAATATAGTCCAAAAATACAACGTCTGACAGCTTCGGTGGCATTAGTCAAGCTCGCCAAACCTACTCGGTGGATTGCCCTTCACTCCTTAGCTCGCATTTTGATGCTCTAGGCTTTACGTGTTTAACCGCAGTCCGCGACTTCACTTGATTCAGCCTTTCACGTTCGTTGCATCACCGAATACCACCTTAGTTTGCCTTTTGAGCATTAAAATATTTGCCTTTCATACTGTCACTTTAGGCGATGTTCATCAAGACCACCGTTATAACTCGGCGCATCGCCTTTTTTACTGAGTTTCATCGACCTTCTTTAGAAGGAACAAGTGCTTTGCACTGTCTAGTTGGGTGATGTCATGCTCAGTAGGCGATCTGCCCTTCTTTTTAGGCGATAAAAAATGTTCACTTTGCACTTTTTTTTGTATTTTTGGCCCTTCTTTCAAACATCAGTCCTTGCCTTGTCCAATTGCCTTCATAGTTGCAAATCATCAATATTCTATTAGAAAATGACAAGACTAGGGATTGGGGACACCAATTATTGAGCTTAATGGACCTTAAATGAGTGCAAATCTACCACTCATCAACGATGATCATTCGTGTCGTCTTTTGCAGTTTGTGGATATTGGAGATGAGGGCGAGCTCTTAGCATCCTGGATCTGCTTGTCTCCTTTTGTACATATGTTAGCTTCTTTTTTATTCCCTTTAAGGTGGCTTCTTGTGGTCTACTTTTGGGACTTGTACTTATTCTTGTTAGATAACCATATACTTATGACTTTCAGGTTATGGGAGGGTATCTATTGTATATAGTTTTTGGTTTACTTTTCGTTTCGGTCTTTTCTTATTATTAGCATTGTTTTCTATTTATTTCTACCCTTGTACTCACTATTTGTCGTTTTGGGTACAGATCGGCTTACCCTTACCTACTGGTGGGTTTAGTAGGTTCCATCATGACTTGGGAAGTCGGATCATGTCAAAGATAGTCTGATTTTATAAATATGGACTGACATTGTCCGCTCTACATGCATTAAAACTTTTTGTATTACTACTACCATGAATATTCATTAATTATACATACCTTAATACCAAATAAAGTGTATGAGTGATGCTTGCATTAGTTATGCATTGGTTGAAAAAAAGCATAAAACAAAATATTAGTAATACACAAAGCAAATACAAGCATTATCTTTCATCTTTGTAACCCCTTAGAGGTCGTTTGGTAGGATGTATAATAATAATATATGGTGTATTAGTAATATTGCTACTATTATGCATGCAATAGTTATACTTCCATTAGTTGTGCATAGATTTTTTTTTATGCAATGTTTGACTTGATGTATTAAAAATGCATAATCTCTAGAACGATAACTTGTTTACAAATGTCTGCCACAAATATGGTGGAAAGGATGTGAAAAACGTTTTGAGGGACAATCATGTTTTTAACCATGCTAATGTTGGAAAAAATATATGCACATCGGAAGCATACCAAAATCATACTGCTTACATGAATAATAGATAATCAAATCATTTATGCTAGAACACATAAACATTCTGAAATTTAATTCAAGAATTACTTCTTGAAGAGTGAGCAGATACCTTCAAGCGAATCCCAAGAGAATCCTCTAGTTAGATAGACCTTCAAGCGAATCCCCAAATTAAACAACAACTTTGCAGTCTTCTACAATGATCCCAAGTTCACATCCGAACACTCTCAATACTTGGGTGGGCAAGTATCGTATTGAAAACTTATTCTCTTTCTCGGTTAGGAGAATCCCTACTTATAGAGATTTCTTCCCAATCCAAAAAGGAGAAGAAAACCTAGTTTTTCTTGAAAATAGGAAAAACACATGTTAGTTTTGTTGAACCAAAAACTAACGCTCTTCCTCTTCTTTTTTCTTAGAAATAAAATTCTGAGTTCTAGTTAAATATGAGCACTGTAGGGACCATAAAATTAATTACTGATGCTTCCTATTATGGAAATAATTTCAAATAATTAATTTGAATTATTCTTACCATAATAAATTACAAATCATTCCACTAGAAATTCGTAATTGCACTCCTCTATTTATATTTCGAAATTCCACATTAAACACTTATATATATGTAATTCCCAATGTTAAGATTACAGATACTAATCAATAAATTAAATTACTGAAGAATTAAATTTCATGATTAATTTCCTTTAGAGTACTACTTAACTTATTTCATGTGTCAGATTCATAAATCCACTTGCAAGGTTTGACACGATGAAAACTTATAAGTTTTTCAAAAAAACATATCAATCAATCTCTATAACAAGACACGGATTCCATCAACTAATTTATTATTTCACCAATATATATTATTATCATCCAATCTACCAGACATATTGACACATCTCAGAATCTCTCCTTTTAATAAGTCAAAATGATAATTAATATATACAGATCATAACAGTTATATCAGGATTAAGAATATAAGTACATTTAATAGTTTAGAGAATATGTCTTTGTCAGCTAATTTAAAACAACTATCTCTACTCGGTTCCGTTTAATACATACAAAATGCACTAGCACAAGAAGTTGGAACTATACCGTTCCCATAATCAAGATAAATTACATATAATCTTGTGCTACAATCGTATCGATGGCATATCCAATTCCATCCTAGATTGTGAACAAAAAAACTTTATACTTATAAGAACCAATAATTTAATCATCTGTGTATAAGCTAAAACTCTACACACTAAATCATCTACTATATAAGCAAACAGACACCATAAATGAATATATGATCTATTACAACTGAATAAATATTATATCTTAACATACGGTTAATAGTATATATCCTAACAACTAATGGATGTATTAAAATCATTAAATTGTCAATATCATGAATTTCCATATATGATTTATTCTAAGTTTTAATATATGCATACATTAACTACATATATGTTTAAAAGATATAACAAACAAGATATTTACTTCCTCCGTCCCAATTTATATGAGTTAGTTTGACTTGACATGCGGTTTAAGAAAAAAATCTTTTAAAAATTGTGGTAAAAAATAAATTATCGATATTTGTATGCCTAAAAAATATTTTATTAATGATAAAATGAACATTCTAAAGTTGAATAGTTATTAAATGTTAAAATATGTCAGTTGGAGGAGAAAACTAATGCATACATCCCCTAATACAGTCGAGTGAATAGAAGAGCCATAACCACTAGCCGCTTGTGGAATGTGTGGAGAAGAAGTGAAATTGCCTAATTGGTTGTGGTTGTGTTGGAGTTGCAACGTGGAGGGGTTTTATTGGTTGAACTAATAAAAGAAAAGAGTTGAAAAGACGTGGCAAAATAGAGAGCCGCAAATAATAGAGTTTGAATAGGAGGAGAAATAAATTTGGGGATAAGATGGCACCAACAAATGGCACTACCCAACAAATACATTCTAATTATGCAGTTATTCATGCAAATTTTCTTCTCTTCTCAGGTAACCACTTGTACTTTATTTGGCTGAAAGATTTCCGATTCAGTTTAATATGAATACTATGTGAGTTTTGTGCTAAAGAAAATCAATTTGTTTCACTCTCTCTCTCATTCATCAGCTTGATCTAACACTTTTTTTATATATGCGTTTCAAGTTCAGAATACACTCTCTCTTCTCATCCTTTCTTATCAATAGCTAGGCTGATGTTTTTCCTTAACTGTCCAAATTCTTAAAGTAATTATGAAAAGTAAGAGTTATCATGACATTAGATTAGTTACCCTGCACAATCACTGCATACTATATATAGTGCAAACATGAGTTGCCCTTGTGCATCTAAAACTTACCCAACTTACACTTTTGAATACTCAACAGCAGAGTTTTGGCAGGCTTTTTGACTCTTGTTTATTGAAATTTCTTCTAAAATATACTCTTCCATCTCACTCCATTAATATTCCTCCAATAATTATTTCTTTTTCTGTTGTTTCTTCAGAATTTAATAACAATTTTGGTAATTTGGGACATGTTTGTTCTTTAGAGTTTATTTCATCTTCTGTTACTAACTCTCTTGTTATATAATTTTCTTCTTGTCCGGTATTTATTAGTATAATGTACTTTCTTTGTTCCATTATTCCAGTTATATAATAATGGTATGGCTCTATTTCTTTCGTCATTTGGTATTTTACTGATTTTCTTGATAACTGGGGTGTTTCGTTACTATAGTTTATTCCTTTTATTCTTTTTGATGTAATTATTCTGTCACTTACTATTTCTAAATCATCTTCTATATCTATTTCTTTGTAACTATAATCATTGTTATCTATTACTGTAACAATTTGTTCAAAAGGGTTTTCTATTTTTATCCTATTTATCTTATTTTTTGTTGTTATTTTATGTTTTGTTGTTAGTACATATAGGTTTTTACATCTGGCTGTAAATATCTTACTTCCTGGGGCTAATTCTATTCCTGACATTTTCCAATACAATACTAGATATTTATCTATGTTTTTATCGTTTATTGCTACCGAATAATTGGCGCTTATTATAAATTTGAATTTTTGATATATTAGATTTCCTTTTACTACACTTATTATACTTTTTTCTATAGGTTCTACTATCCTATCGTCTGCTAGATATATTTCTATGGGTGTATCTATACCTTCTCTAAAACATGTTTTTATCAAGTCTAATGCTAGAAAAAGAAGCATTAAGATTCAAAATAAAGAAAAACAGCTAAACAGGAATCTAATGTTAAAATTGGCAATATGTAACATGTGTTATATAGAAGAATATACATGTTTATTTAGAGAATATTATTATAAAGGAACATATAGTACAGAGGAAGGAAAAGAAATAAGAAGATATTCTCCATTTTGCAGGGAAAATGTCCTTGTGTGAGATAGATAAGAGGTAATTAACATTGCTATCATCATAAGAAGCAGCAAAACCAGAGTATGGGAGAATTTGGAAATGAGGTAGCAAAGTCTAATTCTAGTATTATTTTTGAGAAAAAGAAGAATGGAATGAACTCCGAGATTTCTGCATCTTCCACCATGGTATTGGGCTTGGCACACAACTTAATCTTAGTTATTCTTGTATCTATATTTTAAAGCTTTATTATGTTCAGTATATATAAACTTGTGCAGGAATCTCATCAAGCTCATCTTATTTCATCTCGCTGCACTACCTGCTGGGGAAGTATGAGTAGTTGCCAAATTGTTCGTTCAAGAACAAAACTAATGAATATTTTGATTGAGAGGAAAAAACCACAAGAGGTCCACTCAATTTTTCAGGGTCTTACAGAAGATGGACACCGGCCAACTCTTGTCACATATACAACTGTTTTGGCTGCATTGACTCTCCAGAAACGTTTCAAGTCAATACCATTGCTTCTTTCCAAATTGGAGCAAGA
>JAJOOR010008583.1:0-51846 GCA_036250505.1 Solanum acaule | reverse complement strand
ACTGGAACTACTCCTGGATCATCCTGAGCTAGGAGTTATGACTGCTTAAAGTTGGCCAAAAACTCACTGATTTCCACACTTGGCCGAATTTCCAGATTCTGAATTTTTTTCCAAAAATGACTACTTCCAATTTCAAGCTTCTTCATATTCATTTTAAATTGTCGGATGTTACATTATCTTCATGGTCTTTCCCATTTAGATCATCATACTCCTTAGTTGTTAGATGTACATTGGGATCAAGTGGTGTAGAGGTTGGTTTAGCAGCACCAAGACCAACCTCAGAAATGATTTCCAAGGTGTATTTTCTTTGATGCATGACAATACCTCCTTGTGACCTGGCAAATTCAATCCCAAGAAAGTATCTTAAGTCTCCTAAATCTTTCATCTTGAAAGTATTCTGTAATATTCCCTTTGTTGCTTGTATCAGATTAAGATCATTTTCAGTGATCATCATATCATCTACATAGACTAGAATTATCACCAAGAATTCACCAGTCCTTTTTATAAACAGTGAGTAATCTAGATGGCTTTGAATAAAACCAAGTTTGATGAGTGCCTCGGTGAGTTTTACATTCTATTGTCTAGAAGCTTGTTTTAGACCATATAAAGATTTAATGAGCCTGCATACTGGTTTCTCCCCTGCACATTAAAGTCTTTAGGAGTCTGAAAACCTTGAGGAAGAGTCATATAAACTTCTTCAAGGAGGTCACCTTGAAGAAATGCATTTGAAACATCCATCTGATGAACATGCCACTGCTCAGTGGCAACAAGTGTCAAGACACTTCTGACTGTAACCATTTTCACCACAGGGGAGAAAATCTCTTGATAATCAATACCCTCGCTTTGATTGAACCCTTATGCAACCAATCTAGCTTTAAATCTGTCACCTGAAGCTAGATATTTGATCTTGAATACCCAATTGCAGCCAATAGCTTTCTTGCCTGGAGGCAAAGGAACAATGTTCCAAGTGTTGTTGGCATCCAAGGCTGAGATCTCAGAGGTCATAGCATCCACCCATCTTGGATCAGAACATGTTTCCTCAAAGGTATAAGGTTCAACATCATTGCCAAAATTTGAGAGATAAGCCTGGTAAGGAGTGTGCAGATGATCATAAACAACATAATTGTCAATGGAATAAATTGGCTTGGTGTCAGTCTTGAGCTTTGCAGCTGCTACATAGTCTTTCATTCATAAAGGAGCTCTGCTGCTCCTTGAGGATCTCCTTTGTTCAGAGGCAGGAACACCTGATGGAGATGGAGAAAGTGCAGGCACAATAGGTTCAACCACTGTAGGGGATGGAATGCTAGGATCAGGATCAATGTCTGATGAGAAAGTGGTAGGAATTAATTTCCAAGTTGTGGAAGCTGGAACTGCTAAGGGAAACATAGACTCTCTGAATAGAACTTCTCTGCTAAGAAAGAAGTATTTGTCCCTCAGATCATAGAATAAATACCCTTTTGTATTCTCATTGTATCCCATATGGATAGCAACTACACTTTGAGGCTAAAATTTGTCCTGAATATACATATTCTTGGCAAAGCATAAGCAACCTAGAACCCTCAGATGCTGAAGTGAAGGTTGTTTCTTATGAAAAACTTCATAAGGAGATTTGCCATGTAACACAGGTGTAGGAAGCCTATTAATGATATATGCAGCAATGAGTATACAGTGTCCCCAAAATCTGATGGGAATGTGACCCTGGAATTCGATTGCCCTAGCTACCTCCAATATATGTCTATGTTTCCTCTCAGCAATCCCATTCTACTGAGGAGTGTGAATACAAGTTCTTTGATGAACAATGCCTAGACTGGTAAACAACTTGTGGCATTCAGTATTTACAAATTCAGAACCATTATCAATTCTGATGGTCTGAACCCTGAAGTTAAACTGAGTTTGTACCAAAATGACCAAAATGAAGAAGTTTTGCAACACAACGCAGTCATCACTTTTCAATTTGATTAGGAATAGCCACAACATTCTTGTACAATCATCAGCAATAGTTACAAAGAATTTATTACCATCATGAGTAGGAGTATTAAAGGGATCCCAAACATTAATGTGTAACAACTGAAAAAGAATGATAGACATGGAAGTACTATGAACAAAGGGTAGTCTATGTTGTTTAGCTAGTGGACAAATTGTGCAAGTATGCACTTCTTTAGAACATTGAGTGACAGGGAAATCAAAAACATGTGCTAGGACACCTGGTGATGTGTGACCTAGTCTTTGATGCCATAGTAGGACTTGAGAATCTGACTGAGTTTGAGTTTCCTTATTAGCCTCTGCTCTGAAGCACTGAGTGTGTTTGCCTCTACTGACCTTGTGAGTAGGCAAATGATAGAGACCTGCATTCTCTCTACCAATCCCCTTCACCTGCCAACTGTAGAGGTCTTGAAATATGACAAAGTCAGGAAAGAAAGAAACAGCACAATTTAAGTCCTTAGTAAGCTTAGAGACTGACAGAAGGTTGAACTTAAAATCAAGAATTAGGAGGACAATTTTTATTGTATCATGTGGAGTCATATGACAGGAGCCTGTATGAGTGACAGTAGCAGTATCTCCATTTGGTAAATATACTCTCCTAGGTCTATCTGGAGGAAGTTGTTGTTTATAATCAAGCATAGCAGAAGAAGATGTCATATGGTTAGTAGCACCTGAGTCTATAATCCATCCCTGCTGCTTAGTATTGACTGTGAGTGCAATATCCTTACTTGTTGAGGATGAGCACTCTTGAGCTAGATTTGCACCTCCAGCATTGTTAGATTAAGATGCAGCTGATCCCTCAGTTCCTCCCTGAATATTAGCTTGTCCAAGCATTTGTAGTATATGATTATATTGATCATGTATAACACACATACCTCTGGTGTAGTCATTGTGATCCAACCTTCCACTAGAACCTCTACCATGTGAAATGTTGCCTGAATTCATTTCTCTATTGTGATTAAGATCTCCTATGTACTTGTGCTCATGTTCATCACTGACAGCATTGTGAGCATCCTGAAATTATCTTCTCTCATTGTTATTATTTCCTCGTCCATATGCATGTCCTTTCTTCCTCCTTTTAAGACCAGGAGGATATCCATGAAGTTGAAAACAAATAGCTCGAGTGTGCCCTGTTCGATTACAGTAATCGCAGAATGCATTGGGATCATAGCTAGGGATGTTAGGGGATTAATGTTTAGGAGCTTGTGTTGGTGAGTTTCGAGTAGTGAACATCGCATGTAATTCAGCTTGTCCACCACTAGTAGTCTGTGACATCCTACGCTGACTTTCTCTCTCAATCAGCATGGAGTGGGCCTTATTTAGGGAGGGAAGGGGTATCATCATAAGAATCTGACCTCGTGCTTGATCATATGATTCATTAAGACCCATGAGAAACTGCAGCAACTTTTGATTATGCATGAATGCGACAAAATCTCTTGAATTAGGAAAATCACAACTAGGTACAGGAGCTAAACTATTGAATTCCACCCACAGTTCTTGCAATCGAGAAAAGCATACAGAAATAGTGCTCGTACCTTGACTGATGGTTGCAATTTCTTTGTGTAATTGGTAGATTCGACTTTCATCGACCTTATCATACCTTTCACACAGATCCTTCCACACATCTGTTGCATTAGTTGAGTAAACGATCCCTCCAAGTAGTTCCTTCGACACACAATTCATGATCCATGATAGAACAATGGCATTACATCGTTCCCACAGAGTTTTCAGATTTTCCCCATATGCTTCCTTTATGCAAGATCCATCGATGAATCCAAGCTTGTTTCTTCCCAGAATTGCTATTTGCATGGCTCTGCTCCACACAGAGAAATTCTCAGATCCAGATAGCTGAATCAAAATCAACATAACACCTGAATTATCGATGTTATTCAAGAATAGAGGATGATTATGGCTCATTTTTTCTGGTAACTCATTATCGACAGTTGCCATGACTGCGCCAATTCCTCAGAAGATAGCACAGATTGTGCGTGAATGATCGCAACTACAATCACTGCAGTGATTGACAGTGCTCTGATACCATGTTCAATATCCAGAATTAGGATATGGTGATGAACAATTTCTTGACTCTGGAATGTTCTATGAACTGAGAGTAGAGAGTTGAGAGAAAATGTAATTTCAATATCTCTGTTAATTAATTCCAACTGAGTGTTTGTTTACATATATACAAGAACAAGAAAGTATCTTCTAACTACCCCAACTAACTTTAGCTAACTAGTCCTCTAGATTATTCTAATTACTTATTGACCCCAACTACTCATGTGATGCCTTCTATATATATATATATATATATATATAAAAATTAAAACGAGAATAATACATTTTCCCTAATCTTATTGATCTCTGAATATGTGGTGTCTATGCATGCAAGACATCTTTCTCCGTCTCCAGAAATATTTCACTCTTGGCTTTAATTATTTATTTATTCTTTAAGTTATTTTTCAAGACTTAACATTAAATATTAATTAATAAAACAAAATAGTAAAATAGATATAGTAATTATCTATCTAGGAGAAGAAAAAATGACACGTGTCAACACCACAATTTTTCAGTATTTTAAATAATTAATAATCAATAATTAAATAAATAAATATAGACACGTGTCAATAATTAGAATTAAAACGACACATGTCAGCACCACAAAAAAATGATTTTTAAATAATTAAAAAATATTAATTACATGTAATAGGATTAAATAATAAAATCAACTATTTGTAATTATCTTAAATTCAAAATTAAAATATTAAATTTATTTACTAAAGAATTACTTAAAATTAACGTGCTATAATCATTTTATAATTTTCAAAATTTATATAAGATAATAACTAAAAATTTTAATTATCTAAATCTGAAAAACAAAAAATAAACATTGCAAAACATGAATGTTATTATTAATTTTAAAATTTAAAAAAAAAAAAAAAACAAAGAACTGCTCCACGTTAGTCAGTGGATAATTTTAAGGAATAATTTCAAATATAAAATTATTATAAAATCTAAAAATAAAAATTACAAACTTAACTAATAATAATAATAAAAATAATAATAATATTCTTTTCAGAAATGTTCCAAATGACAGTCACACATAAAATTCTTTTTCCTTCTTTTTTCTGTAGCAATTTTCAATATAAAATTCCCCAAAAAAATTCGAAAATATAAAAGATATACAAAAACTATATTTTTTTATTTTTAATTTGAATTGGTCCCAATCCTTATCTGATTGATAATTTTTGAATTTCAAATTGATGACAACTTCTTATCAACGGTTTATTAACTTCTCATAATGAATGACTTCTTATGCATTACAATTATCCTATAAATAAACTACCCCACTTCTTCTAAACCAACCCCACCCACTTCCTCTACAAAAGCCTACCGAAATTACTATACAATGATGTACAAACATCCATTCCTCTCTCAGTCTTATTTTCAGGTTTTTTCCTTCAAATTTTATTCAAATTTTGTCCAGGTTTTTGGATGATTTATATATTTATTTCGCTTATGTATAACATTATTTTAAGTCATCATCTATTATTTTAGATTTTATAGTTGATGCAAAAATAAAAGTGTGGTCATTAGTGATGTTTAAGTCATATAATATGTCCTTCTGATATGCATAAATTTTATTTTTTTAATCTTCTATAATTACGTTTTAATTATTTTAAAAATATTTTGCAAGGGTTAAATTTAATTGGCATGCGTATTTTATAGAGTATCAATATTTATGATGCTTAATAGTTAATAGGAGTCCTGACGTGTGATTTAATAATAATAATCAGACCTTCATTATTTATGAAAAAATTATTTTAATAATAATAATAATAATAAATGGAAAACAATGGCGTGTTCTTTCACCCTTATTCAGAGATCTCGGGCTCGAGCCCTAGGTATGGAGAAAATCATGTTGAGAGTGTCACCCCTGAATTGGTTGTGCAGTGTGCAATCAAGATAAGTCAGGACTCCAATGCAGACACCAAACACCAGGTGGGAAACCCAAAAAATAAAACAAAATAAAGTGATTTAAGCATAACTAAATTTATATAAAAAAAAAAAGTATAACTTATCTGAATCCCAAAGTGTAAAGAGTAAATTACATTTTATCCCTACTTTTTTTCTAATTACAATAATTCCTTAAAATTTGTACCTTCCGGATACATTAATTCGAATACAAGAAAAATCTTTCTGTTGCACTAAAAATGGAATAAAATTTGAAAATTAATTAAATCTCATAAATTACGCTTATGTTTCTTCTTACTCTCAATCATACAGAGACAAATCCTAATAGAATGAAGAAATTCAAAATTTCAAATTGCTCCCCCCGTTCAACGAAGAAACCTTTCAGATTTGATTCAAAAACTTTTGTCGAAATTTTGGGTAAGTGAGATGAGTTATGAAGGATACAAAAGGGATGGAATTGTTGTTGGACAAACGATATCCTTTTGAATCTTCAAGTTCATCGACGATCATTTCAATTTTGATTCAAGATTATCAAAAATTTTGAGATTCAAGATTTTTTCTTCTCTCAGTTCAGCGAAGATCCTTTCAATTTTGATTCAAAATTGTTGAAAATTTTGAGATTCAAAATTCTTTTCCTAGTTTATTGAAGATCATTTCAATTTTGATTCAAAATTGTCGAAAAATTTGAGAAGATACATCATGAATATCTTTGTTACTTAGCATTTAATTACTATTTATGTATCTTGTTTAAATTGATAAGTATTGTATTTATACTAGATACATTAAATAAAATAATTGTTTCTCATAAGATGTTAGATTTGAGATCGATACATTACTGTGTGATAGTTGCTATGTAATTGATACATTTAGTATAAATTCAAATTTACATATCATATCTAAAAAAATAGTGCATGATACATTACTATTTATGTATCTCATTTAATTTGATAAGTATTGTATTTATACTAGATACATTAAATAAGTAATTGTTGCCCATAAGATATTAGATTTGAGATCGATACATTACCATGTTGTAGTTGCTATGTAATTGATACATTTAGTATAAATTCAAATTTACGTATCATTTCTAAAAAAATAGTGCATGATACATTACTATTATGTATCTCGTTTAAATTGATAAGTATTGTATTGTTTTCCTTGAAAGATATGTATAACTTACATAATGTATCATTTTGTAGTTAATAATAATGTATCTGATACAATAAGGTTGTGACAGAAGGATGTATGTAAGCTGAAATAAAGTGTATCTATAAATAAGAATTAAGTTATCAATTAGATACATGAACAAACACAATCCATTAAAGAAATTTGATTATGAAAAACACCACAAAAATAGGAAAATATTAGATTGTATATTTTGGTGAAATTTAAACTAATATTATTATGAGACAATGGAAAGATTAAATAATAATATTACAAAAATCTTAATCAGTTTCAATGAATGATTAGTTGTTAGAGTCCATAACCAACTCGAATTGTGAAAAATTTACAAATATTATATTAATTATTACCAAATAATAACTACTACTATTACTTCTTTTTTTCTAATACATTTTAGTGTTGGAAATTTGAAGTTCACTTATTTTATTTTTATTATAAATTTTGGAGTATTTTTAAAAATAGTTAAAAGATTCATAAATATCCTTTTAAAACTTTTTTGTCTAAAAATATCCTTAACCTACCGAAAATAACTACTAAGATTATGTGACTAAAAATAAAGAGAGATTTGTGGAGTGAAATAAGGAAGAGATAAATATTGGTTTTGGGAGTTATGTATCCAGCATTTAGGGGGTTGGGTGTAAAATAAGGGATTTTGGAAAATTTTAGAACTGGTAGGGAATAATGGGAATTAAGGGAAAAAAAGTGTGTATATAGGTAATTTATCCTAAAAAAAAACATCATTTAAAATAAAATAAAAAAATAACATCATTAACTTATTTAATGGAGGTTGACCTCATTTATATGTCGTTGTTTGGATTTCAAGAGTTAAAAGTAAAAAAGAAAAGGGAAAACTACATAATTAGACATACTTTACTACCACATATACATATTTTACCTATGGTTTAAAAATATTACTCATAATATCACTTTTAATAATTATACCATATATTATAAAAAGTTAAATCAGATATACAAATTCTTAAATATGGTATTGAATAATTATCTTAAAATTTAAATTCCTTAATTAAAGAGACATTAACAATTCAACCTCCCTGAATCTCCTCTGCCAACAATAACTCTCCCCCACCTCCAACGTCCTCCACCATATTTTCTCTCTTCCTTCATCCTCTCAACTCATAATTTCTTTAGAATATCTATCAAAAATGATTTTTTTTCGTTAGCAAATATCTTTCTCTCTCATCCACCTCCCCCAATTTCCTCCGCCAATAGTATCTCCCTCCCACCCCACGTTAAATTTGCACATCCCTCTCTAAAATTAAACAGGAAAATAAAATGATGATGATAGTAAAAATGGATAGAAAAGAAAGAAAGAAGACAAATTATAAGTAGTATGGTTTGCAGCAGGAGTGGTTGTTTTAACCTTATCATACAAAAAAAAAGTATGAAAAAGTTTTTTAATGAGATGGTAGGTCGTATGTTTCATTCAATTTATCTGAGATTATTATGTCATGTATCTAGTCATAATATTTTATGTATCTTGTTTATTTATTAAATGTATATGTATTTTCTATTAAATATATATGAGTTGTTTTCTGTCATGTATTTGAGCATGTTATTCTATGTATATGAGATTTTTCTATCGTGATCTAGTGTGTTATCTTTTGTGTATCTGAGACAGTTCTGTCATGTATATGGTCATACTTCAACAAGATTGTTGTAGATTACATTTTTATGAAATTACGGCAATCACAAATTTATTGGATACATACTTCAGATACATAAACAAATTTCAAATACATGTATCTATTATATGCTACATGTAACTGGTACATAATTAATACATCTAAGTCACTAAGTATGTATCAGATACATGTATATAGCAGATACAGCTAATGAAATGTATCTAAGGAAATTAGATGCATGAATCAGATACATACTTCAAATGCATTAGTAAAAGACATGTATCCTGATTCAATTAATTAATGATTTTGATTTATATAAGATTTTCAAATCAAGGTCTTTATTTAGTTCAAAAACAACAATATACTTTTATCAGATTATTCAACAAAGTAACAACCAACTAGGGTGCGAGAAATATGTTGTTCTCTAAACATGAAAATTGAAAATAAAAAATCTCAAAATTCAAAGAAACAAATTCAAATTTTTGAAAATAATTTTTTTTCACTTTTTTGTTGCTAAATAATAAATGGAAGAAATTAAAATATTTTTGAATCATTAGAAGTTATTAGACAAAATATATTTAAATTCTATTAAAGGAGTGATTTCCTCCTTAAATTAAGCATTTTAGTTGGAGTCCTTAATTAAACATGTATCCTACTTTGTCAATTCCTCGGATACATGTATTCGTCGAATTAAGATATATGTATCCAACCAACGAAATGTGGTAGATGAAGTAATATTCGAAACTACCGTGAATACTTGTAATTAGAACCTAAACTAGTGGAATTTATGTTGTTTACCCAAAAGAAAATGCGATTGTTTTTGGTATATGTCCTTTAAAATATTTTAATAAAAATTAAAAATATAAATTTATTTCAAAAAATATAAATTATTTTACTGGGCCGTGATATGCACGGGTTTTCACATCTACTCTCTAATATATGTAGTACATCAATGTATATCACTCAAAAATTTTGGTTTTAATTTGGCAAATGGAAGAAAAATTGTTTTACATTTCTGTATTTATTCGTGTATATCCATGTATATATATAATAACGTATACCCCCCCTCCTGATATCTCCATTTATCTCCTATATATCATGAATATATGTGTATATTCAAGAAAATCTGAGTGTGATATACATGATATACACATGTTCTAGAATTTTAACTCCTTATTAATTAAATCACCCCAATTTTTGTCAAAATTTTATATAATATTGTTTAGGTGTTTCAAATGAATTCAACCACATCCACTCAAGTTAAACTACCAAAAAAAATCAGATCAAAGTACTATTGTGATTTCAAAATTAGGATTTTAATGCGATATTTACATTGATAAAGTCCATATTTTGATTCAAACCCTTGCTCCAGCCATTTGGAGGTATAAATAATTTACCTAATTACATTCATTTCTAGAATGTTGTGATCATCTTGTTTCACCTTTTACAAAAAAAAAAATTTGGTAATTTGTGGCGAATTTTGGAATTATAACTGATAAGCCTAATTTTTGGCTAAAATCTCCTTGATGGTTGTTAGCAGTAGCAAATATACATGATAATTTCCTCTTCTTTTTTTTCCCAAAACAATTACTTCTATAAATGTAAGTGAAGTTTGTTTGTGAAATCTTGTTTATAAAACTTGAAGTTTTAATGAATGAATTATTTGAAGTTGAGATTGTAACTAGAAATTTATTGCACTGGAGTTTTTTGGCTGGCCACCTTTTCATAAAAGTTTAACAATATGTTTTTTTAGGGCTTCTTGCGTAAATGTATCATCAACCAAAAACTATATCTAGCTAAATGGGGGCATGCATATGTAATGTATTTATATTATATAAATAATATATAACCGTAAATATATAATATATAACTAATGTATCAGAGATGCATTTACATCCATATATGTATACGTTGCACCAAGTCATCTTCTTCAATGAGTTGAATATATATATTTTCAATTCCAACTACGTCAAATCTCCTCTAAACAGTCTCAAATTTTTATATGTTTTTTAATATATTACTCACTGAGAACGAATCACGTTTGCGGCAGGTTGAAATTTTAAAATTTGACTTGTGAAGCTCTTTAATGACGGATTTCAATGGACTTCAGTTCAAATCTTGTCACTTTAGAAGAATTCTTTTTATATATTATTCACTCAAAACAATTCATATTTGTGACAGGTTAAATTTTAAAATTTGAACTTCAAAATTCTTCAACGGAGGACAAGAGAAAAATAAGGAGGAAAATAAGGTTAGGCTACATCTAGCATTCTTCAAGTTGTCCATAGTATTTGGCCCATTTAAAACTCATGGACCCGGTCCAAGGTCCAATTTAGCCGAAAACCAACAATTCCATCAACTATAGTTGTTGAAAATTTCATTTTTTAACTCATTATCTAGATATTAGACATACTTTACCACCATATATATTTATATATATATATATATTAATGGTGTTTATATTTTTAAAATATTACGTATTTCATCACTAGTTAAGAGTTTCATACCATATATTGAGGAAGATATACGATACATGTATTTTTGCTACAAGATACACTAAAATAGGGAGAGAGGCGGACGAGATTTGTTATGTATCATAGATACATGCGAATCACACTAGATATATTTATCTGTATATAGCTGGTGTCATTCTCATGTATCTAGGATACCAGATACATAGGAGAGTAGCAAGTGAGATGGGAGGAAGGCGAACGAAATTTGTTATGTATCCCAAACATATGAATCCATTTGAATACAGTGTATCTAGAACAAATTATACTTAATTTTGACCTCATATATCCCGAGATACACTAGACGCATTTGAATGTATATAGATGCAGCAAAATCTAGTAAGATTCATAATATTACAAATTAGAATATATTAGAGATTTAGGTAAGTTATCCATTTTACATTTATCCTTTTAGTAACTTGGCCTAGAATTTAAATAGTAAACGAGGTATGAGTCATGAACACCATTTAATTAATTTCTCTTGTCACTTTAGAAGAATCTTGGAACTCCAGGCTGCAAGCCAAAAGAAAGACCAAAACTTGATAAATTGAATCTTAGTAATTTTTTCAAAGGGCATGTCTTTGTTGACATAATAATATATTTATTTGAAGCATAATTTATTATATTTCTTAGATCAATCTCTTCCTCTGCTTTACCAGATTCTAGAAAAAAATATGGACCAAAAAGGCTTAATATTATTCTCTTCGTTTCGGTTTATGAATACATAACTTGTTTTTCAGTTAATTTTAAAAAAAATACTTTTTCTTGGGAATCCTAGGATAATCCGCAGCCATTACAATATTACCTTTGTTTTAATTCATATGACATATCCTATCCATTTTAATTCGTTATTAAAAAAAATGACACACTTTTAAATTGGAAAACAATTAATTAACTTTACACTTACAATTTTATTTAAAAGTTCTTATAATCATATAAATATTTGACATATCTAAGATTATAAGTTGCAGAAAATTTATAATCACAAAAATACTATGACATATTTCAAAAATCTTCTTTCTTTCTAGTCTCCGTATAAATCTAAATTATACCATATAAATTAAGACACGAGGAGAATCTAGTTTGTGCCCAAGTTGTGGTATGTTCCTTTTCATGAAAAGCAAAAGTTAGTGGTAGAAATTAAAGGCACCTAATTCTTCTTGCTATAGCAAGTAAATTTGTAGTAATATTCCTTAATTCTTTGTGCAACAAAAATAGATGGATGTATATATTTAGAGAAAGATGATTGATATATGTGTTGCTCCTATTGTTTAACATTATTGGATAATGGATAACAGCTTTATGTTCTATTGTGCTTTAATTTCCTCCAAAAATGGTGCTCTCCACGTCCTTTTTTTTCCTTCCTTAGAGAGGAGAGGAATGATATTCTCTACAATTTTATACCATCATATTCTCCAAATGAAATGACAAAAAGATCATTATATTTATATTATATTACATTTTATATCATAACATAAATGTGAAGTATTGTATATTCCACCAATAATCTATTACAACTAGAGGCGAAATACGAATTTTAACTTTATAGGTTTTAAATTTTATAATGATAATTTCATGCATTAATAATTGAATTTCAGTCCGTATTCAGACTTCTAATTCAACCCCTAATTACAATGGTACATTCTCTACTTCATATTATTTGATATTTTTGCTTTTAGCACATTCCTTAAGAAATTACTTATATAGAATTTAAGAATGATTTTCATTGAATTACCTTTAACTAAATTACATCTTTCAAAGTTGATATTGAGGTGCATATATAGTGTAAAAGGAATATAGCATAATAAAATGTCATTGAAGAACTAGTAAGAATACTGAATACCTATTTAATAGACTTTTAGAATTTGTAATATAGAAAGATTGTTTTGGAACATATAAATAAGGATAAATTTGAAAAATAAAATTAATATCTTTTTTATTAGGTAAAACATCACTTATTTTATATCAAAATAAAAAAGTTAAAAATATCGAATAATAATTTGGATGAAACAACATACTATTTTTTTGTCTTAATTTATGTGGTATTGTACGATTGGGTATATATATATATATATTTATTTTATTTTTTTGTAAAATAAAACTTTCAAATTGTATGCCCCAAACAACAAAGTTATAATTATTTGTGTGTTTATAAATTATTTTATTAAATATTAAATAAGGATTTTAAATTTAACTATTTTTAAATAAGAACGTATGATATTCTTTTCGAGACAAACTGAAAAGAAAAGTATGAATTATAAATTAAGATGGTGAGAGTAATAGCTATTACCATAATGACGTGTTTTGATAGCTCAACTGAATTTATTGATTAAGAATATGATAACTAACCAAAACAATAGCACTATTTATGCGATTTAATATACTTATTTTACTTAGATTTAAGTTATAATACACTGATAGTGTAATAAACTTTTATATTACTAGGGTAATTAATCTATTATAGTAAATTATTTTATTTCTAATTCAGAATTATCCAACTCATGATAGGATATATTATTAAATAAAATTACTTGTAATTACGTTTTAAGTAACCTAATGATACAAATATTTTGTACATTATTAATACATTAAAATTAAACTATTTTACTTATTCAGGGCAGCCCTTCTAATTAATTAATTTATTGGTAATCATGATGATTCCATTGAATTTTGGAAGGGTAAAATATCTCTCTGCTGAGTTCTGACCCACCAACCAACACGATTGGATTAAGTTAGACTAATCAACTATTTGTACAAATTAATGCAAGTTTTTCAAATTTATTGCTAAATGATCTATCATCTTAGTTATCACCAACTTCTTGGTACTAAAATTATACAAAATTGGCTATAACAAAAGTTAGGAGACATAGATACTGATCTAGTCAGAAATTTCATAAAAAATATTTATGCATTGAATAATTAATTTTTATGAATAGGTGCAAAATTGGTAAAATCAAACTACACAATATTAGTAATTGATTTTATTTTTTTATGAATGGACACACCAAATTTTAGCTTTACTGAGTTTATAATTGATTTATTATGAAGTAAACATGCAAGAAAAAAAAGTGAAGAGAATTCACCTAAAATGAAATCACTTTTAGGCATTTGGCGACGATAAAAATAGCAACGAGCCGATATGAAAAACATAGAGCAAAATCAGAAGTTGGTTTTTCTTATGCCTTTTCACTTTCAATTTTGACAATATATAGGGAGATTTTAAGATTTGCTTATTAACGAAGTACAAAAACTTCGTGCGTATTCACACTAATTTTTGTTATCAATTCATTGATCAACACAACTCGCAAACAAATTGAATTACGATATTGTATTGAATTTTTTTCTCAAAGATTTTAATTCACAATAAATGAAATAAGAAAATATTTTTCTTATCAATAACTTTTCTCCCTTGATTTAGTGTAAAACTCTCACACTTTCAACAAAAGTTGAAAAATGAAGCAAATAAATTGAGTATTCGTATATTTACTTTGATTTGACGTTTCTAATATATTATATAAATTCTACTATATTAGAAGAGCCACTTTAAGATTGGTATCAATATGTATGCTTAAAGGCAATATATTTTGATTTAAGGGTAATTCAGACTTTTTCATGCTAGATAAATTTCAACGTGTCATTCACTGAAAATTCAAGTGGCCCTGTCCGAAAACTTCTGCACTCTTCCTCATCATCTCTGCTTTTCTTTTTTGTGCTTTTCATTTGGTTTCTTTGTGCCTACCGAGATTCGAACCCACATTCCGTAAGGGTGAACAATTTCGTTGGGTGCACATCGATCACTGTGCCAAACGCTTCAACTTGTTTATGGGTTCGCAGGAAATATATATATACATTGCACTTCATATTTTAATACAAATATAGAATCTACGGAAAAGTCAGTGGGTTCGTCCGAACCCCCAATTCTGCTACAGTAGCTTCGCCCCTGCTTAGAAGTGTGATTTGCTTAAAAGTTCTTATATATGTAAGGTCAATAATCAATATGTGTGTTCTTAAAGAAAATTTTCACTTTGTTAAAGTTATACTCTGAAATTATATTTTGCTCATTCAACTTTGATGATCAAATACTTGGGCAATTCAATGCCATGATTGTTCACCTTAATATTTTATACGATGAAGGTGTACATTGATATTCCTTTATTCATTGGACGTGTGGGATGTATGATTGTATAATTTTATCATATATGAATTTATATGATTTCTTAGTTTCTTATTACACTACGTCGGGCCCGTGCTTGCACGGATAGCATCTATCTAGTGTATATATATATATATATATATATATATATATATATATATATAACATAAAAATTCTCATTGAAATCTTTCTCTCTAATGAACTTTTGTTTTGGCTCTAATTTATAAGGAATATCCATTTTTATTAATTGAGAATATGTCACATTTTTTTTTGTGGTGGCTGATTGATTATACCAATATTATCACAAAGTTCAAAAGTGATTATTATCTTTAATTTTACTTGAGGATGCAACAAAGGTTCTCTTTACTCCTTTCATTTAATTCCAACTTTCACAATGAAATTGGAGTTGTATTACTAATTGCCTTTTTGGTTCCATTAGAAGAATATTTCTATTATCTTTGTATAGGCTACTTTCCTCCCCCTTTTCCCATCATTTTCAAAAGCAAATTATTTTTAATACATTTTCTTAACTTCAATTTTAAATACTCCTTTTCAGTTTCAACTTAAATATGATTCAAATGACTAGGAAATATTCCAACAACATTTATATGAAGCACTATAAGGGTAGGATAGGGTGGGGGTAAGGTTTCGGGGGTTGGGACATTGATTGGGTGGGAAGGAAACAATAAACTTAAAATGTCATTTATCGAACTTATTTTACCTACTTCTATTAGCTATGGAAGTCATTTTTCTCATCTTTTAGAAAATTATTTTCCTGGAGAAAAAGCTTTCCAGAACATTGTGACCATCCAAACATGAGAGAAAAAGACAATCTATATTGCATTAAGCTCCCACTATGCATGGGGTCTAGAGAAGGATTGGACTGCAAGGATCTATTTGTTACACTCCAAAATTTTATAAGTTAAAATCCGAAACATTCTTCGTATTTATATAGACTCGAATCGAGTGATTTCTAATTGTGCATAAGTGTTAAAGTCAATTCTTTAGTGTGAGAAAAGTGTTGGAGATGAATTAAGGTCAAAAGAATCCTCTATCACAAAGTTAAGTTGAAAGCTTCTTACCGATTGAGGTTTGTTACAAGATTTTACTTCTGTCAACTTCAAGCGATTATAACGCTTAGAATATGAATAATTATATGTCCCCCTACATATCAAATTAAAGGTATTTGAGTTTTCTTTCCAACGCCGCTGACTACTCGTTAATCCGATCTCATAGTAGAAAGTTATGACCATTTTATAAAAAGGTCGCGAAATGATTGATTTACTGAAAGCATGTGCGATCGTATTTTGAGAGATATATTGTCATGATCCAAAAACAAACGTGATGACACTTGTCTATTCCCACCAAGACAAGTCAGCCTCAACCTAACGAAGTGAAAGAAATGCGGAAAATAGTAAAAGCAAGAACAATATAAAACGGAAAACTTATTCTTCTATTAAAACCCCTAAAATCTAGTTGTCACGTGTACAAGCCACCAAATAAATAAAGTACAGAATTTAAGAAATAATTACAAGTCTCAGTCTTTGTTTCTCAAATAGAACAAAGCTTAAAGAAAAGGAAAAGAAGACCCGCCGAAGTGACAAACAACTACCTCATCAAATCCTTGACAAGCCTCGAAATCAGAAGAAGGAGAAAGAGAGCACACGGGTCTGGGCTCAGAGCGTACACAAGTGTAGTAGCAAGGGGTGAGTACCAACAAAAAGGTACCTAGCAAGCAACCTAATAAACAAGACATCTAGCTAGAAATCGAATACCCTTTATACTCTAACCGAACCTTCTCAAACTACAATCTGCACAGAAATCAATCCAACCTAACAGTTTTATAATACACGGCTCACAAGGCCCAATATCCACAGGTCAACCTTTACAATTCAACAATCAAACGAATCAAATAAGTCAATCTCAATGTCATGTAGTTCAGTCACACGCAACAAGTATATCAATCATAATAAGCAACCAAGTCACGTATAAGCATCAATTGCATCAAGTCACAATAATCAATCTCTCGTTGGAATCATTTCCCACCGGCTTTATAACCATTTGCCGAAAATGATCTCGACATAATAACATTCGCTGGAAAAGACCTCGGACTAATACCACTTGGCGGCAAAGACCTCGACATAGTAGCAATTGCCGGCAAATACCTTGGCATCATAATCATCACATGTCTCATCACGGTGTTCAACGATCAATGCACACAAGCAATATCACACCACATATAAGAGACAACAATTCGCACAATTCAAGTCCGCATTCATGCTTTCAAGAATTTCATCAATCAATCAATAAGGCAATTTACATCATCATGTTCATCACATAGTCCTTTTCATTTCAATCCCCTTTTTATTCATTTAAATACATCAAGTGGACAATTAAATCATTCACCTCATCCCCATTACTTTCAACATACAAACAACGAAGGAAACACACAAATTCTACTAGAATACAAGGTTTAGGAGATCACTTGCCTTAAATCAATCAATAATCACTCCAATAGCTGAGTCTTCCCCTTCCGAATCACTTCCAAAGTCACACTATCTATAACAACCAAGTATTCACAATCACTCATTGGAAACAACAATTCCCACATCAATTTTATAGAGAAATGAGTCAATCAACTCAAAATCTAATTTCAAAATTAAGGTTTGAATCCGAAATTTAATACTTGAAAAAATTATTCAAGGCATTAGGAACTCATTAGGGAAAATCATTTCGAAAAAGGACTTAAAACAGTTCAAAATCTCTAGTTTAGTTAAGAATTTGAGTTTTTGAAAAACCTCATCATTCACTGATCAAAATCTCATATTTTGATGTTAAAACTCATAAATAATCAAAGGAAAATGAATGTTTAAGATTATAAAAGCTTACCCAAGAGATTTAGCACAAGAAAACCTTTCCAAAATCGCCGTCAAGGGTTCCCAAGCTCAAAAATGGAAAAATGGGCACAGCCCCAAAAATGGCAGGCCAAAAACCCTCTCAGGTGTCGCAAAAGCGAATCCCGCAAAAAATTCGTCTCTCGCAAAAGCGAAGAGGCTCTCGCTTAAGCGACTAGCCTTCGCAAAAAGCGAGGCCTGCAGACACCAGCAAAATAGAACCAACTCTCAAATCATTGAAAGGACCCTCGGAATTTGTTAAGAACCTCATACACACAAATTACATATACAAAACAATTATACTCGACGTTCCGGACTCAATGAAACCGTCAAAACATGAATTTGAGGTCACCTTGACCCGACATCAGTGAAAACCACAAGATATTAACTCACGTTTAAAAAGGTCAAAACAAGTGCGGGACCTCTCAAAAATTAACTAAGATCTCACTTAGGCCTAAAATCATCCCCTGAATCCAACGAAACTCTCGTAATTCCGATTCGAGCATCCGAACCCCGAATGTTGACCAAAGTCAACCCAAAGGCTAAATTTTCACAAATTCACAACTTAGGACCTCAAATCCTCAAAAAGACTCAAAATTTGAGACAGACAGCTCTCACTGCTCAGGTTCATATTTCAGGACTGATGGAATCGACGAAATTCCATGCCGACACTCGAAACTCCAAAAGACCCTAAAACTTACTTTCTTAACAATATAAGCCTTTCAAACTCAAAACTTGCCAAATTCTCAATTTTTAACTCAAAATTCAAAATCAACTTTTCAAACTCAATCATAAAAGACTCGGGGTCGATATCGGAAGGGACAAAATGGTAAATTTATGAAACTTTTCAAAAATGACTGACCGGATCATTACATTTAAGTTTGAAGTTGATTAAGTCTTGGTTCTCGTTTGAAGTTGATTAAGTCTTAGTTTTCTAGAATATTTATATTTATAATTATACCTTTGATTCTGGAACTAGGCTGAAACAACATCAGAGCATTACTCTTTTGTTTAGTCACTATTGTTCTCTATAAGCTTATTTAATATAATAGCATGTTTACTTGCTTAATAACGAGCTAATTAACAAGTTAAATCAACCTATGTATTCTTGACTTTGTAACAAATTCAACTGTACCGATTTCCAGATAAACAAAAGTGTGATCGATGGAGTAGAAAAATTCCTCCATTCTATTTAGAATCGAACTCTGTCAATGAAAAAATCTCTAGAATGCTTTCTCAACTTTGAATATGAATTAATCAGATCAGTGCATTGTGAATACCAAATGATTGCACAAATGAGTGTTAATCCAGTCAAATACCACGTTTGTGTTGATTTTTGAGGGGCGTTAATTAATTAATCTTTATCTTTTTAACACCAAATTAGTCTGCTTTTGTTACGTGATTAATTAAGTTGACTACCTTAAATAATTTGGATTCCTCGATGGAAAGTGATTAAATTAAACAACTCATTACGGAATCATGATGGATTTTGAGCATATAGATTAAGACTACGTACTACATGAAACCTTACATTCTGTTTGGATGGCGTTATTCCATATTATTTCATAATGTATTGTATTCTACTATATATAGTATCGTATTGTTTTAATATTTTATGTTTCGATACTTTGTATTATTCATTATTACATAATGTCACACATCAACAATTTGAATGATAAACCTGTAAGAAAAATAGGATATGAGAGATGAACACAACATATTATAAAGGATATATGTACTTAATACAATAGAAGTTATTTTCTAAAAATGTTCGGTAGATGAGTTAATTATATGAAAAATGACTTTCGCCATAAGTGAAAGAAGTCGTTTCACCTTTCGATGAGAAGTCATTTTCCTCGTATCATACAAAACAAAAAAGTTCAAATTGAGTTAAATGCATGCATCACATGAAGCCCTTTTTTTTTCTTGTATGATTTTCTTGTAGACTATAGTTAAGGAAAAAGGAACAATACAAAGTTATGGAAATCTAAAGGGAAAAACACCATACACTAGTTTTCCCTTTTCCACCTAACTACATTAATTAACTCCTTGGATACTTTCATTACTTCAAATGAAAAAAAGAAAAGTTAATTAAAAAGAAATGAGTGTTTACTTTTCTCCTAACTACTTTATTTTTTACACTTGAAGTCAAATTAATAGGCATTAGGGAGAGCCTTAACCTTTTAACTTCAATTGTATGTATTTTGACCTCAATTTAATTTAATTTGTCACTTGACTATGATAAAGTAATGTAATTTCTTCTTATCGTTATCCTCTACTTCTCATCCTTATCCACCAGCAGCGCGTATGATAGGTAAATAATATATCTTGATCCATCGATAGCAGAGTCATTAAAGGAATCGAGTGAATGATCTTAAGAATCGTTTTTAAAGTAGCGTTTTACTAGCCTGAAAACTCAAAGTAAGCTCGAAATCCAAATTAATAAGCGGCAGGATGTGCTTCCGGTCAACATGTTTGCTTCATCATAAGATGCACAGTTTGGTCATTTTATGTATTTTTTAAAATTTTAGTTTGTTTGCTTTATTTTTTTAATTTAGAATTATGATAAATTATAATAATCAATAATTTTAAATATTTAATGGATATAAAAGATTTGATTGACTCTTGAAATTTTATCAGTGCTACATAAATTGGGACAGAGTAAGAGCAAGCAACATATATTATTTGAAATGACATAAAAAGTACTATAAATCACAATAATTAATAACATATTTATTTAAAAGACATTAATAATTTAAATGGTCCTCTAAATTCTATTAGTGCCACATAAATTTAGATAGAGGAAGTAAAATATATTATTTGAAAATTACAAAAAAGGTATTATATATTACAATAACTGGCAACTTAAAATATTTAAAATTTGGTTGACTCTCAATATTCTATTAGTGTCACATAAGTTGGGACGGAGAAAATAACATATATTATTTGAAAATAACGTAAAAAGTACTATAAATCACAATAATTAATAACATAAATTAAAAGTCATATAAAATATTTGATTAATTGACTCTCAAAATTCTATTAGTGCCACATAAATCGAGATAACCAAAGTAGCATATATTATTTGAATCTTTTTAGCTAGAATGGTGGAATTGTCAATTTTTTAAAAAATAAATAAAGAAATTACTTTGTTAGGACCTTGATATATATAGTCAATTAAATCTCAATCTTTAATTTTTAACTATGTCATGTGACATGTGGCTTCCATCTAAATTTAAAAAAGTGAAAAAATGGAGAAAATAAGTAATGAAAAGGAGTGGAAATCTTAATAGCTCAGTTGGTTGACTATCTGAACTTTCACCTTATTGATAAGAGTTCGATTCCCCACGTTATATTCCCCTCCCCATTTACTCCTAATACACTTTGTATACATAGACATAAAGAAAGGCTACATATACATTGAGTCCTTAAAATGTGACACAAATCATGTCGCAACATTTCCCCTCAATCAAGTGAGGTGAAAAATGTGACACAAATTATGCTCATCAACAAAATATGACTAACACGACACTACATTAAATTAATTATACAACAAGTGAGGAGAAAAATGTGAATTTATTATGCTTCCTTAGTTATATTATTACTTCTATATTTTGAGTTTGGGTCCAAACATTCATTTTCTACCAAAACAATAATTGTTTAAAGAAGTGTATGTATCACAATTCACACATGCCACATTTCATATTTGGAATTGGAAGGATTTGCAATAGTTAAAACTGGAATTTAAACCATATGACATCAAGTCTATTAAAAACGAAGATTTTTCTTATCGCGAATCAACAAGAAATTCATACTATAGAACATGGTTTTTCTGTTTCATTTTCATCGAACCGGTCACTTACTGAGAAAATGCATGATTGGAAACAGATTTCCATTGAAATACTAGGAAAAGTTATTAGATTTTTTTTTTCTTTTCTTTTTCACTGATTCAATCAAAATATTCCTAAAATATTTTTCCGTGGAATAAAATTTCAATGGGAAATTAGTAATTTTTTTGTAGTGTAATGCTTTAATAATACAACTAAATGGATGCTTACTACACCAAATAGTTTGGAGTGTGTCTTGTGATAACCAATCTCATTAACTCTTATATCATTGAGTGAACAACAAAAGCAAATATAAGATGCGACTTTGATCTTATTTAAAGCAAGAATTGAGAGAACTTTATTGTGACAAACATATATATCTTTATTTATTGATACAAACAAAATTACAACCACCTTAAATGGGGACATAGTCACCGTCCATAAAGATCTCTCATACCTAACAATTAACATAATTTGAAATTCAGTTCAACACATATTGTCATCTTATTAAATATTTATTGAACGATTTTGGAAGATAATAAAATGATGTTACATAGATTTATTACGATAATTTATTGATTCAATCTTTATGTTTGGCGTGATACTCTAATTTCGAGTGAAAAGAATAACAGTGATTGCTTATAAATTTCCCTCTCCAAGATGGATTGTGAAATGTGTTATAATCATTAATTAAATAGATCACGTTTAAAAATTAAATAAACTATTCTTTATGAGGTATGTGACTTGCATTGAACGACAAAAGAGGACTAGAGCATGGTAAGGGTCATAAATATTCACTTTTACTTGTTCATTATCTTAGAACGAGTTATTTTGTTTCGAAGAGGAAAACAATTTTTTTTTTTAAAAAAAAAGGGGTACGAAGAGGAGAAGAAACAAAATGAGAAAAAGTAACATATAAAACTAATAGGAGTAATAAATAATTGAAAAAAAAAAAACAAAATAAAGAAGAAAGATCACGTTTTCAGCTATTTTTTAGCTTTCATGTGACCCAAACAGAATAATATTACTGATTATTATATTGTCAATTTAATAAAATATAAATTTTATTCCAAAATTTAATTTTAGATATCACATTTTATCATATTAAACTTGGGAATAATTTTATTCTACATCTCATTTGAATTAAATCAATACAAGAATTAAAATTCAAAATTATAATCTCAAAAATAATTAATACGAGAAGCAAACAATCTTTAAATTTTACTACATACAAAGAAAATTATATGAGAATAAACTTAATACATGATCAAGCGTGTTGCTAGTTTAATTTAGGTTGGATTTCAAGCTCAACGTGGACAACTGGACATTTGTGTTTATTTATAGTACTTGTTGTTTAGCCTCATTTATATTAATATATATAAAAAAATGTTGATAAGAAATTAATCACGAAGGACATGTTTGATGAGATAGATAAAGCAAGATAATTCTCGAATAAATTTTTAGTATCAATTAATTCTTTGTAAAGTTTGGAATAATTTTATTGCAAAATTAATAATTAGTATTGAGATAGACTATGCTTGCCTCTGGGTGGAATGATAATTTTGTGATAACTTATTTCAGGATAAAATAGTTAAAATGAAAAAAATACTTTCTCCAATCTTTTTTATACATCACTTTTCACATCATTTACACATATGAATATGGAGGATATTTTTGTAAACAAATAACTTATTCTCAAAAATTATGCAATGCATTTTTAATACAATAAACCAAACATTTACTAAAGAAATAATACTAGAATAACTAATTTCGACATAATTAATCTCATCATAATTTGTTTTCAAATAAAACGACCCCTAATTTCACAACAATAAAAATGAATTGATTCTTACTGTCATTCAATTAATAATTATTGTCTCAAAAAGTTATTTTTATTAAAAATATAAAATATAAAAAATATGACTTTTTGAGATAATAACTAATTAATTAAGAATAAACCATATCACTGTGCCAAAGCTCCTCCTTGGACGATTTTTTAAGTCGCGAAGAAAAAAATCTTTAAAATTATACTAATACATCTTTCGAAATTACAAGAAAAAATATTTTAAAAGTATTTATAATATTTCCTTCATTTCAATTTGTTTATTCTATATTTTTTATTCAATTACTAAAACTATGTCATTTTCCGTTAACTTTTCACATATCATGTTTAATATCACAAAATTTATAGTATTTTAATAATTTGACATATTTTAAGTTTATAATATCACCAAATTCAATTTTTTTCTTTATTTTATTAAATTCCATATCAAGTTAAAATAAGACAAACAAATTAAAACAGAAAGACTCAGGGAAAACTATATACTCAATATTTAACTATATCAGAATCTAACTTTGATTTGTTTATTTGTTAAGTATTGATCACTTATATTTTTTTGTGCGTACAACACTGTAAATAAAAAAATATAAAGTCGAATATAAATATGAAATATCTAATAGTTTAGACAATACACGTGAGTTGAAATGCAGCCAACTTTAAGGTAGCATTAATATATTTAAGTATTAATCTAAGCCAATAAATTATAATAATGTAACTATACTGAAAATGGTTATCAATAATACTAAAAATTTCCCACTTCCAATTGCATAAGTTGTTAAAAATGGAAAAAAACCATACTAATTAGTAATTACAAGTTGCACAAAGTTACAAACACCCCCAATATTGACTAATAACAATATATGGACTTATTCTTACAAACTAATTAATCTTTACTTAAACACACCCCTCCAAAGTAGTAAGTACTAATTAGTAGTAATTACTAATACTAAAAATTTCTTAATCTTAGATCCTGCTGATGATGATTAAGCCCTTAATTTATAAACCAATTAATATTGCATGATGTCTGCGGTCATGATGGGGTGGTACATATAATTCCAAGATTCGTTCTGAATAAGCGCATCAGCCAAAGACAACTCATAAATTATCTGATCATTTGTTATTCCATTGTCGTTGCCGTTGTAACTCAAGACACTTGTGATTTTTGTCAGGGACTCGAACCTTTGTTTTAGTTCAGACACTTGTGCTCTTAGGATTGAATTTTCAGCCTCAATATTCAGGTAATTTTGGGTCGTGACACTCATGCTTGTCAATATTTCGTTATTTTCTTTCATGAGATTGGACAATTGGGACATGAGATCATCCAAATGCTTTTGTTTCTTCATTCTCGATCTCCGAGCTGATTCGCGATTTGATATCATTCTCTTCCTCTTTCTCTCATCCATCAATTGTTGTAAATCTTCTTCTGAACCCGAGTTTAGAAGTGTATGTGACCCTGACCCCAATCCTGACCCTGACCCTGATGATGTTCCACTTGATGAAGCCATGACCAAATTTTTAAAAAAAATAATAGTAATTAAAAATTAGCAGGACCCAAAATAGTGGTTTTTTTGGTTGAAAATATAAGTAGTACTTATGTGTATGCAATAATAATAATTTTATGGGGGGAATTAATTAAATAACATAATTAATTTGATTATGAGATGCAATAAAACCAATAGAGAAAAACAACAGAAAAAGATTGCACCAAATGGGTCCTGCGCCTATATGTGGTTATCATAAAACCACAAAGAAAGAGTTCATTGAGAATTGCAGACATCAATTTCAAAGATGAGAAATAATAAGTTTAGCATCAATATATATTTACTCAAAAATAGACAAATATTTTGTTTAAGAAGAAAAATAGAGTAATGCTAGAAAGTGTATAATAATAGAGAGAAAAAAGAAGGTAAAAGAGAGAGGATTATTTTGGTGTTTTAGCTTGGATTTTATAGTTGAAAAAAGTGGGTGACAGCATCTGAAATTTTGTTGAGGGTATTGGTAAAAAGAGAAAAAAAATTAATTTTAATGTAAGGAAAATTAATCAAGTGGAAATATATAAAAGTGAATTTGGAATCTTTAGGGGAAAAGGGTAATATGATGGGACATGTGGGGTTAGAACAGAAAACTCCACAACCTTATAGATCCAGCTGGGGAGCAACATCACCACAGCTAGTTAATGTCTCAAATCAAATGTTTCAAAATTTTGTTACGGTAAAAATAGTAAGTATTTCTTCATTTTTAATTAAATGTTTTGAGTTTAAATTTTTTTAGGTGTGGAGTTGTCTTTAGAGTGCTAAAACATGAATCTGAATTTAGTTGAGCTCCAATATGGATATCAGATACCGAATGAAAAACAAAAAAAAAAAAAATTTTTTTTTACTTTTAGTTCTTTCTTTTTTACTTGAGTTAAAAAATTATTGTTTACATGGTGTGAAGGACCGTTAAGGATGTTTAGATTGACTTATATTAAGTAACTTTAGTTTTTTTAAAAAGTATTTTGAATGACAAAACATATTTTTAAGCACTTTCTTTTAAGTTTAAATTAAAGTAAAAAATTGACTACCTCAACTTATGAGTTTTATTTTTTAGCTTATAAATTACTTTTAAAAAGTCAATTCACAACCCTTAATGTGCGTGCATGATGAAGGGCGTGCTAATGAGGTTAGATCATAAAATAGAACTAACAAGTTTTTAGACCAAGTAATTTTTGAAGAAGGATACATATAATACTTTAATAAATTTCATATTTTAGTGAAAGAGGAAAGAGAATATAGTTTTATGAGACAGAATACAAGTTCACATCAAATATATATACATATTTGGAGCTCGATAATAACATCATCCAAGAGACAAATTCATCAAGTCTATCAAATCAAAATAAATAATACGTGTCATGAGTTTGGATTGTCGTTACACTAGGAATCAAGAACTTCTTAGTAGGAAATCAGAAATCTTTTTATACTCCTTAAGAAACATATTTCCTAAATCTAAATTAATTGGGTCGATATATAACTGTTAAGAGGAGGCAATATTCTCTTGGATCTGAAGTTCTCAAGTTTCAGTCTAAATTTATCTGAAATTTACCATACTTAATTATATTGACTATGATAATTAATTAGTACTCCCTCAAATTCATTTACATGACAATCATTTTCATGGCTAGAATTAACTTATTATCCACCTTGAGACCTAATTAATTTTAATTCGCCTAAAAAATATTTATTTTACTAACACTCCGATCAGATACGATTTTATTTTCACAATTCAAACTCGATACATTGAATTGAAAATAAAAGAAATACTTATCGACACATCACAATCTTTGATGATACCAACAAGAATTGTGGTGGAGTGGTAAGTAGGGGTGTACAAGTCAAACCGTAAAGTCAAACCGAACCGACGAATCAAATCAAATCGAAAAAAAATGATTTGTGGTTTGGTTTGGTTGGTTTGGCGGTTGAAAAAAAAAGCCGACCACTCTTGGTTTGGTATTAAAAGAAAAAAAGTCAAACCGAACTCAAACCAAACCGACATATATATATATAATTATTTTATTTATAGATAAAAAAATATTATTTATAATCTTCTTTGTTAATATATTTTTAGTTAGTTTATAGTTTTCAATGTTTATATATTTTATTTCGAATTTGGGCTTGTAAAATTTTGTAATATTATTTATAATCTACTTTGTAAATATATTTTTAGTTAGTTTATAGTTTTCAATGTTTATATATTTTATTTCAAATTTGGACTTGTAAAATTTGTAAATATTTTATTTTGTATTAAGATCCGAAGTTACAATCATATTGTCATAGTTTTTCATATTCGAAGTTAACAATTTACTTTGTAAATATTTTGTTTTGTATTTAGTTTGCATGTAGCCTTTAATCTTATTAATTTAACATAATGAACGTTGATATTTAGAAAAAATATTTTGTACTCGTGTGAATTTTACCGTCTTTTCAAAAATTTCTATTCATTTAACATATTTTAAGTTTAGCTTATCACACATGTAAGTGAAAATATATTTGATCTCTTTTTCAAATACCGTATAGTTGTAAAAAACTGAAAAAAACCGAAAGAACCGACTAAAGTCTAAGCCGGAAAAACCGACTTTATGTGGTTTGATTTGGTTTTTAGATTTAATAAACCGACATAATTGGTTTAGATTTTTTTAAATGAAAAACCAAACCAAACCGACCTATGTACACCCCTAGTGGTAAGTACTCTTTTATCCTTAACTAGAGGTCTCGGATCGAGTTACCTTGGGTACAGAGTCGCCTTTGTTAGAGAACTCCCCTCTCTCCACAATGTGAGACTTTTCGATGCGAATCCAAATATAATCGGACTCCAATTTGAATACCGGACACCAGGTAGGAAACAATATATTTATATATAGTACAAACACATCATGTGGGGAGGTAAAAGCAAAGAAAACAAGAATCTTTGATGAATCCCAGGTGAAATTAAAGAGAATCCTAGTAGTACTGATCAGATGCACAACTCTTGGAAAAAGGTTTCTTCAACCCTTGTCACTTTCCACTAATTAAACCAAATTGTAATTGAAATTAAAGTTGTCCTCTTTGATCACCTTTTCAAACTTTCTTTTTCTAATTACCTTGATGTTTTCTTTACAAGATTGTGTTATTAGTGTTCATCAAACTATACATATACTAATAATAATCAATTTTTTTAGCAATAATAAGAAGCATCTAGTCATCACAGTGCAATTCGTGTTAATTTTGTCATAAACACCCTTGCATTTAGTGCTTTATTAACGACAATTAAGTAATTAAGCATCATTTGTACTTATTTTAGGTGCATGATGATCATATGCCCAATAGGAGATGCATGATATATGACAAAAATCAGAGTTGGACTTACCTATGGGTATCTATAACTATAAATTGAATTATTTGAGATCGCGGTAAAAACTCATATATAGTATATTTCAGTGAGGTGGTAGCCTCCTACGCCATCATGTCACTTGAGCAGAAGACTCTAAGAAAGTCAAACAACTTGGTTTTATAACAAAAAAGTCAATAAGAAGTCCTATATTGGGGAATAAAATATTTTCTAATAAAATTGACTTTATATTCAAAGAGACTTGATGAAGAAGTACTTACCAGTTACCATTCCACCACAATTCTTGTTGGTGGGTATATATTGTACTTTTGTTTGTTACTTATATGGTGGAAAAGTGTGAGATTGTGTGTGGAGTGTGAAGGGGTCATTCCATGTGCAGAGCATTAAGATTCTTTCTGACTTGTACATGAGGCATGCAGGAATTAATTCCCAGATCTAACACTATGTACTTTACTTTGAATGGGTCCATAATTTATGATTTATAAGTAAAAAATTATAAAATTTATAATTTATGATTTTCTTTGACTTTAAAACAAACGTTTAATAAGCATTATTTTATATAAACATTATAAAAGTGCTTAAAACTATTTTGATTTAAAGGTATTTAAAATAAAGCAATCCAAATTAAACAGGCTCTTGATATTGGCTTAACTTCATCTTTTTTATTTCTTTCCTCTTCCCTAGAAGCTTTAATCTTTATATTTTCTTGACGATTGAACCTTTTGTCACAATTATAGAAACACACAGAAATATACAAAAGATACAAGAATTTATAAATAAAATACCTAAGGAACCCCTTTTATCAATATTGGCTAACTTTTTTATACCAACTTTAAATTGAAAAAAAGATGTCATTAACTTCCCTTTAAATAAAGGTGGATTACATACTTAATGTTTCAAATCCATCTTACATTAGTTACATATGAGTAAAACATTAATGTCTTATAATTTGGTTGAGGATCAAGTTACTTGAGATTAATATTTTAAGATTGTTATTCTATCCTTAATGTGAAGGAAAATAATACTAGGGAACAAATTATCTTGTAATTTTATTTTAATAATATGAGATAAATCCATTCTAAAATTAATTATTCAGTATACCTCATACCAAACCAGCTCTAATATAAATAAAATAGTTATACACTTTAGAATCTAGTGGTACTAAACTTTCGCAACTAAAAATTTACGTATAAAATTCTGAATTCGTCTCTATAAAAAATTCCAAAATCAAAACCTTTTAAACATTTTCATTAATCAAGTGACGAATGGGAGGCATGCATGCTTAACTAGTAGTCATGATGCTTTAATTGCAAATAAATAATTAAAACTAATTAAGTGAAAATATTCTGATTAATCAATAATGTAGCTATCGGTCTTGGTCTAATTCTGGTACAAGGTGCCTATCAATAAGGTCTTATTCTTGTCAAGAATATTACATTATTTATATTATTAATATATAGTCTTCAAAATTAAATTAAGTGTTTAATTAGAGGGTGGCTGAAGACTCTTTGACCACACATTCAAACACCTAATTATGATTAAATTGATAACATAAAATATATTATATGTTGTCAAATAAACTGAACTCTTTTAATATAAAAGTTTTTTCACATTATGTGCTCATTTAAAATAAAAAGAGATCGACATTTGATGTAATCAAAAGAAATTTGTCAGATATTCAACAAATCAAATATATTATTACACATTTGAAATAATATGTCTCATGAAAGATTATATTAACAAGGGAAAAGTGTCTGAAATATATTCGAACTTTGACCGAAATTGCAGTAACGATACCAAACTTTGGAAAGGAACTTTTACCCCCTAAACTATTTAATAGTGTATTTTAAAGGTATATATATGCCCACATGGATATCATAAATATTTCATAATTATAAATAATAACGTGTCCACGTGGGCACATATATACCTTTTAAATACACTATTAAATAGTGCAGGGGGTAAAAGGTCCTCCATAAAGTGGTATCGTAACAACAATTTCGGCCAAAGTTAGAGTATTTTTCAGACATTTTTCCCTATTAACAATTGAAAAACAAGTTTAGAAAAAATCAATTATATAAAAATTATTACGATTTTATAACTCAAAGAATTAGAAGAATAAATTTTATGAAACATACATTTAAAAAAAAAATTAAGACCTTTATTTAATTTTTATTTTAGGTCACTGAGTCAGCTCTTGATATCTTCCCAGCTTAGAGCTGCAAATCATGAATCCCAATTTCTGGGAAGTCCAGAGTAACCAAATTAAAATTGTGTGTATCCCTTAGTTTTCTAGTTAAGATTAGACCTAAACATTTAATAAGATTTTCAAAACAATTTTTTTTTTACTTATCAAATAATAATAACCTCTAATTTATGATTATTATTTTTAAAATTTTGTTTTTATTACACGGTGGTAGGAAAAGAGGAAATTAGAGAGAAGATTACAAGATAGAAATCGAACTCTCACCAACAAAGGTGAATATTTAGATAGCCAAACAACTAAGATACTATGAGGTGTTCGGTTTGACCTTGATTTTTTTTCTTTTCTGTCCGAGTTCAACTCTGGAAAACACGTTTGACCTTAAAATTCTAGAATTTTCAAGAATCTGAAAAAGAACAAAAAGGTTTTTTTTCCCCATTTTTTTCACTCCAAATTACTAAACAAAAAGTAAAAAAAAACTCCAAATCCATGGCCAAACACACATCTCTTTCAAATATCATTTTTTACTTTAAAAAAAATATATTTTTTTCCAAATTTCACAATAAAACATGACCAAGCGCTCACTAAGATTTGTACCGATCGGTTCCCGTCGTTATATAAAATCCAACGGGAAATTTTTTTGGGCCGGAAAACTATTCCGTAGTAACTTGGGATTTCCCAACCTAGTCTAGATTTGGACGAAATCGGAGTCAGTAAGTTCTAGGGAAATCTGGTAGCGATTGGGTGATCTAGTTATAATTTTGATTACATGAGTAGATAGCTAAGACATTAAGGAATTCGTACGACTTTACGTAATTGAATTCGGGTGAGTAGAACTCTCGAAACTAATCTTGGCGTGAACGGGTAGTTTCTGAGTGTCATTGGTTGAAGGTGTGTTGTGAAATGGGGGTATTGGAATTATTAAAATTGCTCATTGTTTCCGTGCAAGCCGCTAAGGCGGGATTTTCCTGCCAGGGCGGGGCAGCTGCAGCGGGGCGAGTACCACTATGGCGGGACAGACACGACTTAAAGTCAGAAATAAACCCCAAAAATATTTTATTCTGCAATTTTCAAACTTGAGAGCTAAGGAACGAACCCAGGAGTCTTCTTGACAGTTTTCCACCATTCTTGAGGCTAAAGGTAAGGTTTTCACTCCCTAAATCCATTTTTCGATCCGTAGAACCTAGTTCTTTGGGTTATTATCGATGGGGGAGGGTTTTGATCTGGAGATTATGGTGGAAAAGGCCCTAATTTGGATAGTGATATCATGGGTTTGATCTAGGCCTGATAGGATTGTTGGTAATTCAGGTAATTAGTTATCGTTTATTGATTTTCGTGTTATAATTATTGTTTGTAGACCAAGAACAAGAGGAACGAATCCGGAAAGGGAAGAATCAAGTTTCTTAGGGGATTCAAGCTTGTTTCAAGGTAGGTGATGGTTGTGATTTCATGTTGTGTGATGTATGTTTGTTCTTGCTTCATTATAATACATGTATGTATGCGAATGTTGCATTATTGATCACACTAGTTGTAAATGAGCTTAGATGAACCATTGTATGCCATGAATCATGACTTGATTGTGTGATTTGAGAATATACTTGTGATTGTGATTGTGGCTTGTTGAATGGATCGAGTGTTGCGTTCCGACACACTAACTGGGATCGGTTGCCACGTTCCGGCATAATTATTGGGATCGGTTGCCACGTTCCGGCATAAACATTGGATCGGGTACCATGAACCGGTACACTAACTGGTTGAGTTTGAGTTCCATGAGAGGGACAATGACTTGTTGTAATTGCATGTTATTGAGAATGTGATAATCGATATTGTACATGTTCAGTATTTGCATGTTTATTATGTTGTAGTGGCTTATGTATGCTGCACTTAATGGGATAACCTTGTGATCCTACCTGTACACTATGGTTGTGTACTGATACTGCACTTGCTCTTTCTTTGTTGAGTACAAGGAATTTTCAGGTGGCTATTGACAGACCTCGCTTAGAAGATCAGTGATCATTAGAATTCAAAGGTGAGCCAGTTCTTCCGGGCTGCCATGAGTTCTCTTTTTGTTTAAGTCCACATTTCGAACTTAGACTTTCTAGTTAGTTATTAGTACATTAGTTTGGGGTTGTAAACCCTCTTGTTTAGACTTATGGATCTTGTTAGAGTTTTGGTACGTTGACTTTCAGGTTCTAGGTGTTACTTCCGTATTTGTTTAGTTGTTAGACTTTTGTTGGAGTTTATGGGAACTCCCTATTTTTCTTTCCTTAGCATTTAACTTGCTTCCGTAACTTAAATGCCTTAGTATTTTGATTAAAGTTGGTTAGCTAATTAGTATTAATGGTTCTCCCACCGGAGGGTTAGTGTGGGTGCCAATCACGATAGTTTGAGTCGTGATAAGATTCCTCCTAATTTATTTCTTTATGTCCCTATATTTTATATATATATATATCATTTTTGTTTCATCCTAATTAGTATCCAAACCAGAAAAAGGTAGAGATGCAAGTTGTAATACATATAATTCAACTGTTGAAATCTTTGGAGAAATATTCTTAAAAGCAGTAACTGAACCCCAACTTGTGGGAAGTCCAGATAAGCAAAAATAAAATTGTATGTCCCCTACTAAAATGATAAGTAATAATGATGAAACACAAGAAAATTAGAGCAGGGACGGTGGAATTCATAGCTCAAAAGTTATTATAAAGAAAGACAATAATAATAATAAAAGGTAACGTACCATATCTTTGATTTATTAAATCCCAATTCCCAATTGTCCGTGAGCTTTTTTCTCTTCAAGGTATACTACTTAAGTTCTACTTACTTTTCCTTTTTTTGTACTAAAAAATCAAAGATAGGATTCACATGTTTCGATTTAAGATTCATCTGAATTTAATATTTTTATCACGCAATATAAATTTTTATGTGATATGTTTAGGTAGTTTAATCATAACAAGAGATTATATTGACTTGATGTTAAAACATATATATGTTGACTTTCCTTATTTATTAAGCGTGTCTACTTTTTTATATTTTGACATGTAGTAAAATTTTTAGCTGCAACTAATTTTATTTCTTTATATTTTAAAATTTCTGACTCCCTATAACTCTACATAAAAGTGTTTTCAAGTTGTAGAATTTGAGTTACTTCTTTAGGATTTTTGTTAGTGCTTTTAATGTATCAAACTAAGACGACAATATCTAGACAGAGAGAAAAAAAGAAAAGAAAAAGAAGAGAGTATCTTGAGAGAATCACAATGATTCATTACATTGAAAAAACAAAAGTTATTTATAATTGCCTTCACATAACATGGGAGAGACCTCGTATCCCATGACTAATGTCTTGAGGGCCCAACACTTGTTAATTCCTTTCAACTAGCTACTTCCTCCCACCCATAGTTAGCTACATTATTTTTTATTTTTAATTATAGGTTTTAAATTTGAATTTTCTTAAATATGGAATCGTCTTGTTTGGGAGTACTTTACCCCTTAAATTACTGGTACAATAAATCAACAATTATAGTAAATACTATTATTTGATAAAAAAAATTCCATGAACAAGCTTTACACGTCAGCTATGAGCTTCTTTTTTTTTTGTAAAATCTAAAATTATGGGTGTATATTTTTGCAAATATAAACTTATGAGTTAAGTTTTAGATTTTAATTACTTTGAAATCACAGTTTGGATTTTCAATCTTACGTTTTGAACAATTTGGGATTAAGAATTATGATTTTGAAGTTGAAATTTCGTTCAAATTTCATAAACATATTAATTTGAATCATGCTCCCAAATTTTACGATGCGACGCTAAATGTCCTTGTTGAGAGAGATGCCTTCATTGTGAAGCAAAAATGAAAAAGCCCCTAAAAAATATGAGCTGCTGGTTCATCCACGCTGTGTAATTATCCATCATTCTTCTTTTTTATTTTATTCATTTAGCACTTGATATGTTAATTAATATTAATAATTAATAATAAAATGGATAAGCCAGCACAAAGGATCTCAGTTACGAAAATTCTTTTTTTTTTCTTTTCATGCATTGATAAATTAAAAAAAATAGATAACTTACATGAACAAATAAAGTTAGAATTTAGAAACCAAATTACTAATGAGGGTGGTGATAATTATGATGATAAAGGTGGTTGGTGTTGTGGTGACTGTCATTATGGTGGCTTGGTAGTGGTGTTAGTGACTGTAATGGTGAAGTTGTTTGGTGTTATTAGTTGGTGGTAGCTAAAATGTGTGGTGGTTGATGATGTCTTGGTGGTGATATTAGTTATATGATGGAGGTGGTTGACAGTAGAGATTGATCACAATGATGGTAGTGGTTGATTGTAATGGTGGAGGTGGCAGCAGTGGCATGATTGAAGAGTGTGTGGTAGTAGTTGGAGGTGGAGCTGGTTGTAATGACGAAGTTTGTTAGTAGTAGGAATTGACTGTAGTGGTGGAAGTGGTTGATAGTGATGGTGGAGGTGGCGGCATCTACAGAGACGGGGTGGTGGCGACAATGGATATGATTATAATGATGAAAGAAGTAAGTGTAGTTGCAGTTGACAATAGTGGTTAGCAACAATGGTGGTTGTAATGGCAGAGGTGTTCAGTGTGGTGGTTAGTGATTGTGAGTAGAGACGAGTGATGATCAATATTATCCACACATGAATACCTCTTAATGATATTAAGACTTTACTCTACATCTAAAATGGTTAAGACCTAGTCAAACCATTAAGTGTCTTAAATCTTAATGGAAATAAATGCACTTAATGATTTAATATCTATGAAAATAATTGTATTTAATAGTCTGAATCATTCAGATTTAAACCTCTATTAAGTGCAAACAAATGAGGTCAAAATATTTATAATAAGATTTTTACAGACACTTTAAACTTGACCTACCTTTTAAGTAAAATGCCCTATGAGTGATTTTACTAAACATGTTCCTTTACCAATATTTGCAAATCTTAAATGAGGCGAACAATTGAAACAATTTTGACCTCTATAAAATGCAAAATGGGTTCTTAACCCAAAGGTTTGGTCTAAAATATTTCTGGGCAAATTTCAAAAGTAGATTAGTTGAGGACCAAAAGATCATGTTTTAAGGCAGGTAATGGGCACCAAAATCTGGTCAAAAGCCCAAGATATATTTGGAGACTAAATTGAGGCCCATGTCCTTTTCAAGTTATCAAAGTAGAGTTCATATATCCATAAATTGAGAGTTGAGTAAAAAAAGGGAAAATTCATAAATAGCTTAGAGTTTGAAATATAATTAACCTCATTAGCTATAGTTTGCCTAATTACGTAGCATAGCTATAGTTTCAATAGCTATTGTATATCTTTTTTAAATATTTTTTTTATACAAATTGGACTCTTAACTTAATTAATGTCCATTTAGATTTTTGTCCATTACAGCTATTCTAGTACTGACACTTACATGACGGTCGATACCTGGAATTGATTTTGCACGGTTAGGAGGATTGATTCAAAATTTGAACATTGATTAGGTTGAGTGATTTATGGGGGGATTGAGAGATTTAAGAAATAAATTAAGTGCTTGTGGAAGAGATATAGTGTGTAGATTTGTATAAAAGGGGAAAAGTAATTCTACACGTCATGATACAAAAAGGTGAAACTCAACTTAGCCATTTTCTTAAACAATAACCGTTTTCCATAATTAATTTAAATTGTAGTCGTATAGCATAATTAATTACTCAATGCTAACTTAATTATGTATTTTTTTCCTAAAAAGAAGTTATTATATTTAACTCTTTGAAATTATTCGTTTATTACGAAATTGCCTAATTATGAACCTAATTCATTAATTGAATTAACAGAATGATTAAGTGCTAAATAAATCATTTTTTGAATAAGATCTTTTTAATTCATGTTTTTTTTTACAAATGAGTGACACTTTTTTAACCGCAATTTTTAAAAAAATTATTAGTAATTGTTTTTGACATCTCTAACACCTTGCTCAGAAGCTCATTTGAATCTTTACCATTTCTCTAGTTTTTAAACTGTAAAAAGAAAAAAATAACAGAGAAATTAAAGTTTTAGGCGTGAAGGATCAATATCTTTCGAGAGTTATTGCATGTATATTCTTTAAGGGATGACAACCAATTCTCTATCAGAATACAATAAAGCCTAAAACATATATTCAATTGAATATGATGCTTCTCGAAATGTTCGTATTTATAGAACTTACGAGATGACTTTTCATAGCAGTCATATTCTTCATGAACATATGACTTTTCATAATAGTCATGTTCTTTCATGAACATATGATTTTTTTATAAGGTGAAATTGTCTGATGGACCCTTACACTTGTATGCGTTTGTATTACGAACCCTCATACTCAACACTTTGTCAACTAAACCCTTAAACTCGTTAAAATACTATATTTTAAATCATTTTCTCATCAGATCAATGTGTGTAATCCAACCTCTTACATGTGTATATCCATGTCATTTTTCAATGACACGTAAGAAATTAAATATGAAGAAAATAAAAAAAATTAAATATTTAACTTTTCTGAATTCTGAAAATTTTTAAATAGTCATGTTCTTCAATCCTCACATATGCTCACAATTCGAGCATCAAATTCATGTCAGATAGATGAAATTCTTCTTTATTTGATTTGAAATTTCAATTACAAGTTCACTAGCACAAATCTAACGAGCCCCAATCACAAATTTGAATTAATTTCACAAATTCATGAGAACCATTTGTTCTTCTTCAAGCTTTCTTAAGTTTATCAATGAAGTTTTCAACTTTTTCAATATCCACCTTCACCCTTTACGTTAATCCATATCATACCTCCTCTTTGAATCTAACACAAACAGTGGTTTCAACTTTTAAAACTAAAAAAAAAACACTCAAAATTTAGAAAAATGGGGGTTTAAAAAAGAAATTAGGGGTGGGGTTTTGATTTGTTGCAAAGAGGAGAGTGGGTTGAAGAAGAAGAAGAAAGAGAGTGTATGACGGGTGATTGCGAAGAAAAACAAGAGAATGAGTGTGGTGGGTGATTTTGTTGAAGAAGATAAGAAAGTTTAGGGTTAGGGGTGGGAAGAGTGCTGGAGAAGAAGATAAATTGGGGTGGAGTGGGGGTGGAGTAGGGTAGGGTGGGAGAGGGTTAATGAAACAATAAGTTTTTTTTTAATTAAAAAATAGTATTTTTAAAATATAATATAGTGTATTTACGTGTAAGAATTATTTTTAATTATTTCTTACTTATGACTCAAGTTTACTTGTAACCCAAGTAATACCATAAATAATATTTAATAAGGAATAAATCTCGCATATACATTGGTTACTTGATGGACGTACCAAATTAAGTCATAACCTCTATAAATTGGTCCTCCCTCCACACATTAGGGTTACCGCATATTCTTTACAATAATTTCATCGCTGACGGTTGTGGGAACGTAAGGCTAGGGCAAGGAGGTAGAAACCAATTTACGACTAACGCTTCCGCTTTTCTTTGTGATGATGTCTTCCGCATCAGGTATGTGTCTCTAACGATCTCTATGTAAGATTATCGTGTTCAAGATCCTGATATTATGTATTAAAGTATTTAATCTTACATGTGGTATCAGAGCCTGAATTGTTTGAACGGATAATCTTGGTATATCTTACATCTTTATAGATAATATTTACATAATATGTATATGTGAAATTATATTTATGGTTCATAATTTGGGGTTCAAAAATCGTGCGATATGTGAAGATGATTATAAATTGTCGTCATCCTTTTAGTTTTATTTTTGAACAATTTAGCTTGAATGTTTCATAAAAAACTTTGATCGTTAATTGGTTAATTTAATGAAGTAAAAGAATTGAAAAGAGGGTTATATGGAGGCCACAACCTTTTGAGAATTGTTTATTATTATTTTTTTAATCTCATAGTGGTTCTGCTCATTATTTCCTTATAATTAATTAACTTAATTTCAAGGTATTTCATTATTTATTGTTAAATAATAAATAATATGTGTGTACTTAGTGCAATATAGTTTGTTAGTTACCAAAGTGGCTAAACTAGAGAAATTAACATCTACACATATAATATTTATGATCACTTGACATATGTAGTTTAGTACAATTCATTATTTATTGGCATATTCAGTATTTCAAGAGAGACTGGTCTGGTTTTTCAACCTGATGCATGCATTATGTTTCTATAGTTTGTTAGTCACCAAAGTGGCCAAACTAAAATGTATAAAATTATTCACATGCACAAAATTTTATGATATTATGTATGCATTTGTATCTATATAGTTTGTTAGTCACCAAAGTGGCCAAACTAGAGAAATTAGCGTCTACACATATAATATTTATGATCACTTGATGCATGTATTATGTTTCTATAGTTTGTTAGTCACCAAAGTGACCAAACTAAGATGTTTAAAATTATTCACATGCACAAAATTTTATGAGACTATGTATGCATTTGTATTCATATAGCTTGTTAGTAACCAAAGTTGCCAAACTAGTATGGTTAAGAGAAATATGCACTCATAAAATTGTCATTTATCTATCAAGGTTAATTAAATGTCTATATATTGAAAAATAAATAGATAAATTAACTTTCACTATTGCTAGAACTTAAGAATTTACCCCAAGATGAATTTATCATTCTACGAATAGTGAAAATTATGAGGTAATTAATATTTTAGTCAAACAGATATTGTATATCCAAACATGCCGTATATGTTTGATAAAAATTATTCAATTACCTATTAAAGATAAAAATGACATTTAAATTATGATAATGTGTCGTAGTATCTACCCAAAGGAGAATTGCGATATATTTTTATCATTTTACTAAAGTCACATTATTTTCTGATTTGTGAGCATGTATATCTATTTTGCAGTTATTTCTCTTCATTCGTATGCTTCGTCTGTTATTGTGTTCAATGAATTGAACTTCTCTGAATGGCATGAACAAGTCCAGTTCCACTTAGGTGTGATAGATCTTGACTTGGCTTTGTTGAATGACAAACCTACTGCCATTACTGATAAGAGCAGTGATGATGAGAAGTCTTTTCATAAATCATGGGAGCGCTCTAATAGATTAAGCCTTATGTTTATGCGAATGACTGTTGCTAACAACATTAAGAGGAATACCTGAAGTTTGTGGAAGAACATTTTCGTTCTGCTGATAAGTCTCTCGCTGGTATACTAATGGCTGAACTCACGACCATGAAGTTTGATGGGTCACACAGTATGCAAAATCATATCATAGAGATGACTAACATTGCAGCAAGACTTTCGACCTTTGGGATGAAAGTGGATGACACCTTCTTGATTCAGTTTATTCTGAACTCATTGCCTCTTGAGTATGGACCATTCCAAATTAACTATAACATTATTAAGGATAAGTAGAATGTTAGTGAATTGTTCAGCATGCTTACTTAAGAAGAGTCAAGACTCAAGAAACAAGGAGGTCATTCCATTAACCTCATGGGTTAAGGAGCTGGTAAATGACTTAAAGTGAAATCCAACAAGTTTAAGAAAAAGAAAGCACTTGCTAAAGTTCCACAAGATGCTCTAAAGGAACTCAAGGCTGATGTGTATCGTTTCTGTAAAAAAGAATGACATTATCAGAAAGATTGCCTGAAATGTAAAGCTTTGTTTGAAAAGAAAGGTACATTTAGTGCCTTTGTATATTTCGAATCAAATTTAGTAGAAGTTCCTAATAATACTTGGTGGCTTGATTCTGGTGGAACTACTCATGTATCCACTATGTTGCAGGGATTCACTACGATCCAAACTACAAATACAAATAAGTTCATGGGAAATCGCATGAAGGCTAAAATTAAAGGCATAGGGACTTATCATTTGATCTTGGAGACTTGACATCACCTTGATCTATTACAGACTCTTTATGTCCCTTCAGTTTCTAGTAATTTGATTTCTCTTTCAAGGCTTGATGTTTCTGAATTTGATTTTAAGTTTAGACATGGTTGTTTTAATTTATATAAGAATACTATTTTTTATGGTTCTGGTGTTCTTATTGATGGTTTATATAGATTGAAACTTGATAATAATTTTTCTGAATTCCTTCTTACTATTCATCAAAATGTTGGAATTAGACATAGTTCACTGAATGAAAGTTCTGCTTATTTGTGGCATAAATATTTGGGTCATGTATTCAAAGAAAGATTAAAAATGTTAGTAAAGAATGAGATTCTTCCGAATCTGAATTTTATTGATCTTGATATATGTTTGGATTGCATTAAAGGAAAGCAAACCAAGCATACCAAGAAAGGTGCCACAATGAGCACTCAGCTTCTTGAAATTATACACACTGATAATTGCGGACCCTTGATGTTCCATCTTTAGGTGGAGAAAAATATTTTATCACCTTTATCGGTGACATTTCACGTTATGGATTTATCTATTTGTTAAAAGAAAAATCTCAAGCAGCGAACGCTCTCAAAGTGTACGTTAATGAGGTTGAAAGACAATTAGATAGGAAAGTGAAAATCATTAGGTCAGATAGAAGTGGTGAATATTATGGAAAGTATAACGAATCAGAACAATGTCCAGGTCAATTTGCAAAATTCCTTGAGAATGGTGAAGTTAGTGGGAGTGTTGAACGACAAAGTATGGAAATCAATGAGGTAAGGGTATTTCATTGCCCATGAATGTACCTACTTCCACACCAATCACAAATGATGTTCCTCTTGTTGAAGAACACTTTAACAATGTTCAACAACATTTGGGTGAAACACTTCAAGAAGGAACAAACTCACAAGTATCTTACGCAAATGAACCACAAATAGTGTCATTAAGAAAACCGGTCATTTCAGATGATTATGTGATTTATTTGCAAGAGTCAGATTTTGACATTTGAATTAATAAAGATTCGGTTTCATTTTCACAGGCCATAGAAAACACTAAGTCTGATAAATGGATTGATGCTATTAATGAAGAGATAAAATCCATGGAATACAACAAAGTCTGGGATCTTGCTCAATTACTAGAAAGTTCTAAAAGAATTGGGTGTAGATGGGTCTTCCAGACCAAACACGATTCTAATAGTAATGTTGAACGATATAAAGCCAGACTTGTTGCCAAGAGATACACTCAAAAATGAGGCATTGATTATAAAGAGACCTTTTCACCGGTCTCAAAGAAAGACTCATTAAGAATTGTTTTGGCTTTGGTAGCTCATTATGATTTAGAGTTACATCAAATGGATATGAAGACTGCCTTTCTTAATGGAGACCTTGAGGAGGATGTTTATATGGACCAACCAGAGGATTTCGAAATTAAAGGAAAAGATCAAATAGTGTGTAAGCTAAAGAAGTCAATATATGAACTCAAACAAGTCTCAAGACAATGACATATAAAGTTTAATGATACCATAACATCTTTTGGATTTAAGGAGATTACCGTTAATCCGTGTATATACCAAAAGATCAGTGGGAGTAAGTTTATATTTTTAGTCATGTATGTTGATGACATTTTACTTGCTGCTAATGATTTAATCATAATTGCGTGAGACAAATGATTTTCTCTCTATGAACTTTGAAATGAAAGATATGGGTGAGACATCCTATGTGATAGGAATAGAAATATTCCGCGATAGATCACAAGAATTATTGGGACTGTCTCAAAATATCGAAAGAGTTCTAGAGAGATTTAACATGAACAATTGTTCAGTAAGAATAGTTCCTATTAAAAAAAAGGATAAATTTAATCTCATGCAATGCCCAAAGAATGATGTAAAACTAAAGAAAATGAAATCAATTCCTTAATCTTCTATTGTTGGAAGTTTGATGTATGTTCAAACTTGCACACGACCGTATATTAGCTTTGTGTCGAAATTCTAGGAAGATATCAAAGTAATCCTGGAATTGATCACTGAAAAACGGTAAAAAAAGTTTGTGGCATGTTATGAAGCCACAATTCATGCATTATGGTTGTAGAACTTTATTTCAGAATTTGGTGTTGTTGACACCATTACCAGGCCGCTGGAAATTTATTGTGATAATACTACATTAATATTCTTCTCCAAGAACGATAAGTACTCAAAATGTGCCAAACATATGGAATTAAAGTACTTTATTGTCAAGGAAGAAGTTCAGAAACAAAGAGTGTTACCTGAGAATATTAAAATTGATCTCATGATTGCAGATTTGTTAACAAAGGGCTTATAACCAAAGACATTTAAAGAACATGTTCAAAGAATCCAAAAATACCCTTCACACCTTCAACCCTAATTCAAAATTTCTCAGCAGCAGCCTTTCCATTCCTCTTCTAGCGTAAATACATTTTTTTTTCATAGTCATGGCAGAATTTCTTCACCATTTTTGTGCAAGTTCTGTACACCTACTTTAGCATATCATCAAGATGTGTATAAGTCCAATGCATAGCAGATCCGACTTCAGAAAAAGGCGCACTATTTCGAGCATAAATCTGAAGTATCATGTGAAGGACACATTGATCCAAATCTCAACATTTTGATTTCAAACGACTCTCTTTGACCATGAATTCAAAAATCAAAGATGAAATCCCGCCCAAATGAAAACCGAAATCTTAAAGCCTATTCTATAAAGACTTGCCTCTGTGAGCCTTTGAAAGGGAGAGTTTTTTTTTTGCTTTGAAAAAGAGGAGTTTTCTGCTTGCAAAAGAAATCAGGAACAAGTTTAAGCATTCTCAAGAACGCTCCTCTCTTATATTTCAATATCATCTCACGAAATATTTTCTATTCTATTCTCTATTTTGCTTGATTTTGTCGGAGGAACGAGATTAGATCTTTTAACAACGACCCCTGTTCACTGCCCCACAAACGGTTAGTTTCTCTCAAACTTTAATCTATTATATTTTCTCTTGTTATTAATGTGATATGAATACTTGGTTTTAAGTAAGAAATCATGGTTCAAGGACTACCTCTTGTTACAAATATTTTATTCTTATGATAGATATATTCTGCCTCTGTAAATACATGTTTGTTGAGGTTCATTTTACTTGTCTCTGCTTGAGCATGTTAAACATTAGTTAATAATGTTATTCAGAGGCTCCTAAAAGTGTTATGACCATATCAAAATATACGTCACTCCAAATAACTAAAATCTGATTTTAAGGTTAAAAGTATATTCTGTCCATAACTTGTCTAGTAGAGTAATGTAAAATATGATTATTGTTGTATATTTGTCTTAACATTATGAAAGCAAGAAGCAACATTTGTTATGTATTTACATTAGAATAAAACATGTTTACACTAACACTAATATGCAAATTTGTACGTTTCCAATATTTCATGAAATGATGCTATTTAAAAATCTCTCTAAAATTGTGTTGATATATCTTATTGTTTCAAGTTCAGTGCACTGTCCATTTAAATCTGTTTGATAGTGATAATTTCTCTAGATTTGAATTTATTATTTGAAATTCTATTTTGTGTTGTTTGCCATCTTATGGGTTACATTCTAATGTATTTATTTTGCATCTTCATATTAAATCTGCTTTCTTTTACTAATTGTTATCTCCTTTTCTTTGTTTGACATGTACACCGGAGTCAAAGAGTCTTACTTTACGACTCGACGTCACTACAAGACTCAATATCTGCATATACATTTTCATTTGTGTTTCTCGCTTCCTAGAAACTCCATCGAGAAGAAAAACAAGAGAAAGTCACAAGCGCTCGAATTTACTCTTCTTTTAGTTGCTTATTCCTAACTTTCTTTATGTTATTTTGCTATGAATACTTGTGTGATGTTTTGGTAACTTTGTTTGACATACTTAGAAGTTAAACTGATCTTTGTTAAAAAAATAATTTGGAAAGCATTTAGTTATTAATGTGGTCAAACTTAGAGTTGAATATATTTCGTAAGTTAGTTTTGAGTCAACCTTGGAGCCTTATATTATTAAAAATAACAATTTGTTGCAAATTATAATAAGTCCAGAAGGTGTTTTAACTCAATTTGCCATACTCACTTTGATGATTTATTTGTTCTCTTAAAAAATAAAGATCTTTTCAACAACAACAAATTGCTTTCAAATATGTAAAACTACTACTTTACGCTTTTAAACACTACTTTATCTTCTTATTTTAAATTAGTCAATTATTTTATCCTTTATCACCTGTTTTGACACTTAGCCTAATTAATTAATTTAAGTTCGGTCGGTTAACCATTTTTAATGGATCTTAAAGGATGCCTAACCCCTTCCCTTTAGATGAATTGAACCCTTACCTAGAATTTCATGTTTAGTAGGCCTTAAAATGAAGTTTAACTTTAGACAATAACTTTAATCAATTTAGGTGCCCTAATTCACCATAATTAATTCAGTGGCGACTTCTTGACTTAGTAATTAACTTAGGAAGCACCAAATGTTGTACATTATTTTGACCCGGTTAAAATGTGGTATAATATATGGAAGGAAGTATGTAGCTTAAAATTTATGTACAACCGCCATAACTCACATTAGTAGTTTGTTATATTTGTGGTATGTATGATGGACATTATAGAAGAGATCTATTATACGCGCAACTAATGTTTATGAAATATTAATGTTATATGATCATTGGGCCAGGTGGGAGAATGTAAGAATTATTATTAATTATTTCTTACTTATGGCCCAAGTTTACTTATAACCCAAGTAATACCATAAATAATATTTAATAAATAATAGATCTCGTTCGTACATTGGTTACTTGATGGACGTACTAGATTAAGTATAATCTCTATAAATTGGTCCTCCCTCCACCCATTAGGGTTACCACATATTCTCTACAATAATTCCATCGTTGACGGTTGTGGTAACGTAAGGCTTGAGCAAGGAAGTAGAAACCAATTTACGACTAATGCTTTCGCTTTTCTCTGTGATGATGTCTTCCGCATCAGGTATGTGTCTCTAACGATCTCTATGTAAGATTATCATGTTCAAGATCCTGATATTATGTATTAAAGTATTTAATCTTACATTATGCGCTTGGCAATGAGTGTATTCACACATTTTTCCAACTCAACAATATTTATGCCACACAGGTTTGGTCAATGATCAGAGAAGTTTCAAATATTGTGTTTTCATAAGTTTAAGGTTCCAGTTGACAAAGTATAGAGTCAAAGGGTTCACATTACAAACTCATAAAAGTATAAGGTTCATCAAATCATTTCGTCTTTTCATAATAGTTATGTTCTTTCATGAACAAATGACTTTTCAAGAAAGAGACTATTTTTCTGAACAAACACAACCTTTAGTTGATCCCTTTCTAAACAGATAAAACTTTTGTTGCTCATTTTTTGAACAAACAAAACTTTTGTTGTTCATTTTCTGAACAAACAAAACTTTTTGTTTGCTTCCTTTCTGAACAGACCAAACTATTTGTTTAATTTAAAATATAAATATTAAATTCAAATACCAACAAATAATTTGTTCAAAATAAATTATGAAAAATAAATCATTAAATTTAATTAAAGATCCGACCCGGGTTGCGCCTCACGTTCAAGTCCAAGTCATACTAAATGAGTTAGGCCTTAAAAGGACCTAAAAGATGACTTCTCCCACCAATTTCCCTTTATATTACAACTATCATAACACAAGCAAATGTTTTAAACATCTTTCAAAAATAATTTTCCAATTTTAAAAAATAATTGATGACGACTCTATTTATTTATAAATACTTAAACTATTGATATGTATTTGATCGAGTTTAATAATGAAAAATAACACACTTGATGAGATATTCTGATACCATATTATCTTTCTCCAATTAAAGAATCGACTGTAGAAGAAATGTGCGCCAACTAAAGATAAAATGGAAGAAGTATAACTCATAATTGTTTCAGCGCTTGATCCTAACAAGTGGTATCAAAGCCAAAATAATTCGAGGTTATGGGGTAAGCCCAAAGCTAATTTATCCATGTATGATTTGCAAATATGATAAAAATTATTCACATATTACTTCTATATAATGTTTTGGTTGATAGGTTTTAAAATGTTGTATAAAAATTATTCGTGTATTAATTATATATTGTGTTTGAGTGCGCTTTTATAATCCTACATAGTTAATCCCTACATAACTTATCAGGAAATTTATATATAATTTTATAACAATCCGAGTCTATGTAACGACATATTCCCATCGTTATGGATAAGCCAATGGAGAAGAAATTTAGGCCAGAATTTTTTTGAGTAATAACTTGAAAATTTCCAGCCTAGGCCAGACTTGGACGAAATTTGAGTCAGGTGAAGTCTAGGGTAATTCGGTAATGGATCAGGGATTGATTATGAATTTAATTATTTGAGTGAATAGCCAAGATGATAAGGAGCGTTTACGGCTTTACGAAATCAAATTCGGGTGGGTAGAACTCCCGTAATTGATCTTAGTGTGAAAAGGTAGTTTTAGAATGTCAAGATTTGAGGGTGTGTTGTGACATTGAGACTTGTAACACAAATTCTGAGTCTCTGTCTTTGTGCAACTCGCCACAACAGGATTATTCCCGCCATGGCGAGTCAATCACGGGTAAAAATGGGAAAAGTCTCAAAAACATTATTTTTCTGCAAACTTCTTTCTTAGAGAGAAAAAATGGCGACCTAGGACTATTTCTTTTGGTTTTTCACTAATTCTCGCGCTAAAGGTAAATCAATGACTCCCCTAATTCGTAAATTGATTCTTAGAAATTAGAATCCTTGTTATTTATCCTTGAGAGAGAGTTTTGACTTGAATTTAATGGTGGAAAAAATCCTAGTTGGGTGTTAGGATAATGAGATTAGCAAAGGGTAAGTATTTGGATATGATCTGGGTAAACTAGGCCTCTATTATTGATCATTTGCATAATTTACTTGTTTTAGACCATGAACACGCCGAGAGACTACGGAAAGGGAAAACTCAAGTTCCTTAAGAGTGTTCAGGCTTAGTTTTGAGGTAGGTGATGGTATGATTTCTCGTCTGAGTTATATATGCCTGGTAAATGTTCCATTGTATTCATGTTTGTATGTGAATAGAGAAAGATGAAATGAATCTAATGAAAAGACTAATTGTGATTTTGTAGCATGCAATGAACTGTTACCTGATTGTACGATACAGGTGTGTAAATCATTCATTGTGATTCTGATTGTGGTTGATTGGATCGGGTGTCACGTTCCGATTCATAATTATATCGGGTGTCATGTTTCGACATATATTGGATCGGGTGTCACATTCCGACACACTAACAGTTTGAGTGTGAGTTCCATGAGAGGACCATCATTGACTATTGCATTTGAGATTGATATTGTGAAACTAATATATTGGGCATGAACTGGTAAATTGATTTTCTTTATGTATATGTGTGGGTTACTATGTTGTAGTTACTTATGTATGTCTCACTTATTGGAAGAGCGCGTGATCCTATCAGTACACCATTGTTTTTCACTGATACTGCACTTGCTCTTTCTTTGTTAAGTACAATGTTTTTTCAGGTGGCTGTTGAGAGACCTCAGTTAGGAGATCACTGACTTGTCGAGTTCAAGGGTGAGCCAGTTCCTTCAGGCTACCATAGATTCATCTAGGATCTTAGTCCATTTCCTTCAGACTTAGACTTTTCAGACTCTTACTTTATGTTTAGTTGTTTTGGGGTTGCATCCCCTTATCTTAGACCATTTAGTTAGAAGTTTTGGTGCAATGACTTTTAAGTTCTAGGGGTTGAATTTCCGCTTGTTTATGTTGTTTTTGATCACTTAATGAGATTATGGGAACTCAAATTTTAAATTGATTATTTAAACCAGTTTCCACATCTTTAAATGCATGTCTTTTGGTTAGTAATATTTAGTTGGGTTGTAGTAATGGTTCTCCCACAAGAGGGTTAGTGTGGGTGCCAATCACGACAGTTTGGGTCGTGACAGTCTACAACCCAGTTGAGACACAATACTTGAAACCACAAGTGATCCCAAGATAACCTTGGCATAACATATGAAAATTGAAGCGAAAGCTAAAAACTAAAAGCATAATTGAAAAAAAGTTCAAGAATAAGGCTATTACAACTGAATACTAATGTCTGAAAGTTTCTAAATTGAATAAAATGATTTTTCGGGACAAGTCCTGGGAGTGTCTGAAAACTAACACAATTGAAGTAAATAAAATATAGTGACTCAAAACTGAAGTCCTCTGAATGCGAAGAGGGCTCATCATAATGTTGAAAGTAGAAAAACTTTGTGAAACGTCTTTCCACAAATCTAAATCAGGGTGCTGAAATCTACATCATGAACAAAGTAGCGCAGAGTAGCATCAATACATGAAATGTATTGGTATTCAGGGTAAGGACTAAGATCAACAATTATACAAGAAACTAAAAGAACTACAAATCTGAGCATGAGTTATACACAAACAATAACTAAATAACTTAGGGTCAAAACTGTGACATATGACATAATATTACTATAACAAAAATATATATCTAAGACCATATTTCCTAAAATCATGAAAGGATGCATATATGAAAATCATGCTATCTGAAAATCTTATAACGATAATATCAAGAAGACATAAAATAAAAGAAGTAAATCTTTTAGATGTGAGTTTCTCTTAACCGACCTACACCATGTAAGCTCATTATGTACCAACTTACAATCCCAGTTGGGGAGGACTTCCCTATACCTTGCCATGATATAGAACCTGTCCGTCTTATGTGAATCCACTAATCTGAACCTCTCAGGACTAAATGGTCACTGGCAAAGCAATGAAACATAATACTATCGTGGCACGCAGTTCTAGAACTTGGACTATCTAGAACCTATATTACTTGGTGCTAAATACTACTCTCAAAATATACTATCTATATAACTCATAACATATCTATTAGGTTATATAGAAGCTTATAATGAGTTTCACTCAAAAAAAAATTTCTAAAATATATCTTATCGTGAGACTATGCTCAAATCTGTGAGATGAAGCTCAAATCATTCTTTCTACAATCATATGTTGAAATCTCTTTCTAAACATATTTTTCAAATCATGAGAAAGTTTTCTAGAACATGCATAACTTGTACAATCTCAAAATAGCTTTCAAAATAACATAAGGACTCTAAAATCATGCTTTGAAATATAATGTTCACGAATCATAAATAATATCATGTCTACAACTCATAAGAATGACCATGAAAATTTCTACTACGTATATAAAGAAAATACAATCATCAAGAATCCATAATCATGAATAAATAATTCAAGAAATCATGCAATTTGGGTCATAAATGTGATGAATTCGAAAGTGGGTTGGATAACCCTAACTATGGAATTAAGTTCATGAAAATTGAGAAATCTTTGACATGAGGATGAAAGTATTCCTCATTGAAGTTCTACATACCTTAATCGCTCCAGTTACTGAAGAAAAAACGTGATCTTGGAAGAAGAAGAACCACAAAACCTTTCTTAAACCTTGGTGATGAATTCTTGAGGATCAAATCTTCTTGAAATCTATGAATTTCATGAGTAGTAGATATTTATTTAAGTTAAGATGAAGAAATTATGAAGATCTATGGTCAAATCTTACCTTAGATGATAGATGAACCTTGGAGGAAGTTAGTTTCTTGAAAACTTCTCTTTCTAGATTAATTTTATGAACTAGGGAGGTGAACTACTTCTTGGGGGTTATTAAAAGACCTTAAACGTGCGTAACCGTGCGCGGAAAATGTCTTAGGCGCACAGCTATCCGCGCAGGAAGGAAGTAGTTGCTGCCTCGATGCACTATCCGGCAGAAAATACCTCGGTCAGCCGGCACATGGTAAGACAGTGTCCAGTAAAGTGGACATAACTTTTTACTCCGAACTCGGAAAGAAGACGCATATACCTTTAATTTGATACGTTATGAGCCACCTAATTCATTATATTCTGAGAGATATGATTGTTTGAAGTTAACCCTTGCATGAATTAATGCAAAAAATTTATCCGGTAAAAATGCTTTGAACTTGACTTGTTGTTAGAGGTCCCTTATGACCCTAAATAACTTCCGATACCCTTGATACACTTGGTAAAGGACCTTAAAACACATGAGAAAGTAGGACATCACTCGGTTCAAACTCTTATACTTACAATGAACAATTCACATTCTAAGAGTAGAGTTATGAGGTGTTACAAATTTATGTGGTATAGAAGATGGAATAAGTTATGTGATATTAGTGATACATGTATTAAAATAATAAATTACACATATACCCCTATCAATTTAATTTTAAATGTATATTTATTTACACCAAATTAAATAATTAATACATGTAAAAAGCACCACCAATTTTTTTCTTTGGGTTTTTTGTTTTGTTAATTACTTAGTTTCTTAATTCTATTCAATACAAATTACTTAATTGCTTTTAGTTATTTGTTATTACTTTGTTGTTTTTAGCTAATGGTATTTATTTAATTTTAATGTGTTCTTCAGATAATTATTATTTTAATGGGTATAATAAACATTAACTCACTAAACATTTTGGAATTAAGAAATAAGAATTAGTTCACTATTTTTTTAAAAACTCTATATAAGTAAATTGTGTAAAATTAATGCCCGCGTAACTAAATCATGCATAGCTAATACTTGCATAACTAATAACTGCATAACTTTAACCAGTAACCAAATGTGAAATGACCCCTTCGTGTATTGTTGTTACCAAAAGATTAATATACAATGTAACAATAATTAATTCTTAAGATAAACAAGAAAAATAAACATTAATTAGATTGTTTATTCACGTTAAAGCAACGATTTTGATTGTTTATTCATGTTAAACCGTGTCTTTCAGCTTTGCTTTAATTAATCATGCTAGCTGGTTCACTATCAACAACGAGGCTTATTATTTATAT